>VZTO01024750.1:0-10922 GCA_013400615.1 Syrrhaptes paradoxus
CACAGCACAGGGTTCCAGCCGGGAAAACACAGCCGCTGCCACCCCCGCAGGCACCCGCACAGAGCAGGGGGCTCCGGGCATCGACACTGATACCACATGCGACACTTCTCCTCTCTCTCCATTAAGAGCTGGTTGATCCCTACAATCAAAACAGCCCCTGAGCTCAGCGAGAGCTGAACGAGCCCCAGCTGCCGGGGAGCTCACCAGTGAACACCCCCAAATACCTTCAGCGCCTGCAGCCCTGGAGCAACCACCAAGCTGATGTAAGAAACGTTTCTACCCTCCTGCAACACTCCTCCTGAGCAAGCAACTAATTTACAACCATGTCAGCGCAGTCGGAGCTTTTTCCTCCATCTCCTGTCCTGCATCCTCTATTCACACGCGGATCTTTCCGGAGGGCAGGGGTATACACAGAGCAGCTCCAACTCACTCCAGGGCTGCCCATGGGATCAGCGGCTGTCCTGCACCTGCAGTAACAAAACACCAAGAGATAACGCACCGGATTTTAATCCCATGCTGCTGTGTTCATATTACCATGTTTGAAAACATTTCCTTTACTCCTGTTTGTAAGAGGGTGTCACCAATTAAGCACCAACAGCCTGGGGAGGGATATCACAGCTCACACAGTTTGTTCACAGTGATGAAGAGGAGCAAAGCAGCCTGACAGCAGCTGGCATTTTTCTTAATGGCTAACATCATCACAGGACATCTTTTCGTGAGCCCTTGCAAGGGGAAGGGAGCTGGCGTGGTTTGAAAAGCTCTTGCCACCATGTAACGCAATATTATTGTGTAACCCAAAGTGATTCACAGCTCAATATAGAAGCTAAAATGGAAACAATCAGTGTGCAGGGAAAACAAAACTAACAGGCACCTTAGGGGCACGATGCTCCCAGGAAAACCAGGAGAAATTTCAGTCCTGCTTCTTGGCGAGTTCAGAGACTCTGAACACAGACGTGTGACCCGAAAGAACGTGTCCGGGGAGAGCTACACGCTGGCTTTAAAGTTATCGCTCCTGCAATCCCGACCCACGTCTGCCCAACGCTCTCCTCCCATCAACACCAAGTACACGGACCGAATTTAGGGAAATCTGAGTGTGTACTAAGAGTGTGCCTTTATCGAAAGCACAGTCCCGAAGGAGAAAAGAAGAACACGCTTTAGCATCTGGCCGTGTCTAACGGAGATGCCGGTCCCCACGTACCCTGTCGGTTCCCTGGTTCCCCCAAGGGCAGGGGGCTGGGGGCATGGCAGGTCTGGAGCTTGCTCCCTAACAGCCAAGGGAAACGCTACCGCCAACAGCCAGGACAGAGGGTGAACTCCCAGCACCCCATCCTCAGCCAGTGCCACAGGATGAAACCCTGCTCTCCTGCAAGGTGAGCCTGCAGAGCGGAGGGTGAAATGAAATGCACGGTGCCCCTCCTGCTCCCCGCAGGTCCACGGTGGGCAGCAGCAGGCTGTTGGTCTGCAAATGATCCACGCAGGACTCTGCGTGTGCACCGAAAAACAATCAAAACAGAATAATCCAAACGAGAAATACTCCAATGCTTGTAAGACTGGAATGCCATAAACAACTGATTCATAACCCAGTCCTCGCCGGGATTCAAAGGGAAGAACAACAACAGTGACAAGACCCCTGGAAACAACACGAGCAGGGAAAATTCAGCGGGGGCACGGGAATGGGTGAGGAGGAAGAACCCAGCTGCAATAAACACCCTGTTGCTGAGCCTTCTCCCTAAAGTAGGGAGGAGGCTGATGGCTGTCACCCCTGTTCAGTGTGAGATGACGGGTGTGCTAGCACTCGAACAGCAGCAAATGCCCTGCAAGAGCACTACGGACAACCTCTGTGCAGCACATTGAAAAAGCAGGAGAAAGTCTGGCCAACGGAGTGCTAGAGGAAAATCCCTCTCGCATGGTTCCGTGTGAGAAATCCCACAAAATGCGAGATCAACAGGGCTCCTAACCCACCCCCTGCCAGCTCGTCTGCTGCAGTTCAAGGGTTTCACACCCACCCTAACGGCTCTGCTCATCGTTTTTATCCCAAACAGCTTTAACAGAAAGTTTTAGGTTTCTTTTTAAAATCGTTCATCATCGTACCCTTGTTCTTTTACTAAGCTCAAAGGTCCAAATCCCCGTGCTGGTGCCAAACCTGGTGCTTGCTTTAAGAGAAGCTCGCACACAGCAAATCCTGGACACGGAGACAACTATTACCATTTGCCTGTTAGAAACTGACCCCCTGAATTCTGCGCCGCGTTGGGTACTCCGGCTGCAATGTCGAGAACCCCATTACACGAGTGCATTTGTGGGGCACTTGTGTCTCCAGTTCCTACAGAGACCAACACAAATAGTTTCCATGTCAGCGGTACCATATAAATCGATCACACACATCTTCCAGGAGCGAGCAGCCTAAGCTGACAGTTCACGCTGCTCCCACCAGCTCCGCAGTCCCCTGCGAGGGTGCAAGCCAGAGAAAAGCTTGTCCCGGCAGGCACACCACTCGCATACACAGCTTGAAGAAATGCACCCGAACGTCTCGGAGCAGAACGAGATCCTGCAAGATGAACCAGACAAATATGTTGCAAACGTTCCCGAAAGCACGCATCGCTGCACTAGGAGATGTTTCCTATGTCTGGAACACACACGAGAGGATGATGCAATTCCTCCTCCAGCGGGCAGCACGAACCCACAGACCCAGTCCCCCGGCGAGGAAGCGCCGTTCAGCTGCATCTGTTGGGCAGGACCGAGCGACGCCGGCTGCCGTAGCTGCACAAGGATGCTCCCCAAGTGGGTGCTGGCTCCCGCACAAGAAGAATGCAAACATACCGTCAAGCTTCATGCATCCAAAACCTCTCCCCATGAAACACGGAGGTCCCCGAGATCCTTGAGCACATTTGCACTCCAAATAAACTCGGGGTTTGTGCAGCCAAGGCAGACAGACATGGAAACATTTCAGCAAGTAGCCTTGGCAGATCTCTAGCTTCTGTACACGTCTTTGGGAAGGCTGCTTCCTGACCACAACAGAGCTCCCGACCGTGCCTTTGCAGGACTTGCATTCCCTGCGCTGAGGTGGCCAGGCAGAAATCCTGTCTGGTCCTTAGCGTGGGCCTGCGGTTCTCTCTTTGCTTTGGTGCAGAGAAATATTTCAGCTCAGAACTACTGTTTTGCAAAAGATTGCTACCCTTGATATACTTCAGAGGAAGCACGCTGCTTTGTTTTTCGCTTAACACAGAACAGCCGAATTTCAGCTCTTTGAAGATGTGTGTTCACACCGCATCCCTGCCCCAGGCAAAGTCATACTAAAAGGAAATGGATGATAGCAAATTCTTTTTAAACCATTTCTCTCTTCTAGGTATTCAGTTCATCTGGACTAGAGTTCGCACTTTTTTAACACCTATCTTGTCCAAAAGAAATCTGAACCAGCAGAACTGAGCACTTCTCAGACTCCAGTTTCATTCGCTTGCAGATTACCAGCAAAATAACAAACCATCCCTCTGGAAATATTTTTTCAGCACCTACTTAAACACATTTAATATATTTATTCCAAATATTTTCCCCAAACTATCCACAATTTATAAAGAAAAAAAATGTAGAAAAAAAAAGAGACCAATTTATCCTTAAGCAAAGAATGTTGATTATTGCAACACACTTCCAGGTGAAAAAACATTTTTGCTAGTGTAACAAATTCACTGCCTAGAGTAGAAAGCTACCCAAACACACCTGGACCTCTTCAAAAAACATTTAATATTGTATTAAGGACACTAAGGGGGTAATACTTGGAATTATCAAAGCTTCTCAGGTTTGTTTGCAATCCGGGGACAGCTTTCACGCACAGTGAACTGAATGGTCACCAGATATAAATATATACCACTCACAATTTATATTAGCTACTTGTTCACCTACTCAGCTTCTGCAGAAGCCTACGTCACAGCCTTTACCATCAGGGCTGGAAATCCTCACTCTTTCCACGCCATATTTTGATATGCTGGAAAGCACATACCTATGGTTATTTCTGCGAAATGTCAGCAGGAAACCATGCGACCTATCAATCTGTTCCACGCTGCACTACTTAAAAATAAAATAAATTTTAAAACACAAATCAATCACAAAATAAATGGCTTATCACAGTACCATCTGAAAATTCTGCCCAGTGACAGATAAAAAGGTGGACAACTCTTGTTCTTTCCATTTTTCCAATTCTGGACTGGAGACTTTACAGCAGACAACATCTTGTCCTTGCCTGCAGCCATCGAAGCTTCTCTCCTTCCCCCAGCCTGTCTCCCTGACTTCTGAAGGACCAAAGGCACCGGGCAACCCAAACCTTTCAGTGCTCATGCACCCAGTAAACACGTCTTCAGCCAAACAAACCCATGCAGGTGGTTTTTTTGCTTGCCTGCCAAGTTTAGGAAATTTCCTTTAGATCTACGTTTGTCAAGGAGAACAAACAGGTTACGTCCGTTGAAGGAAACAAAAACTGATAATCAATTTTCTTGCTCACGATGACCCAAACGTCTCCTCGGCGCGCTCTCCTGGAAGGACGTTATTGCTTTGTCCGTTCAGGTGCACACCAAAGACACCGCTCGGCACACTGACTGCCTGCGGCACCGGGCACACGGGGGGAAGCAGAACGACACTGGTCACTACATGATCTCTGCAGTCCCAGCTTGTGTTCTGGTTTTTTTTTTTCATTTGACTATGTAGCCGTCCTGAGTCTGGGAGAAGTCCAGGAAGAATGACCGGAGCTAATTTAGGCGTCTGCTTGTTTCCATGGAATCCTTCACAAGCTTACTGATATGTGCCCTATCCCACCCAACCTGGGGCCAATTAAACAAAAATAAGCACAATCAATAAAGTGTCAGCATTTATTTCTTTCCTTACCAGGACGTATAAGTAAATTAAAAAGTGGCATTATGATTACATGACCACTTACAGATTCAGAGTTGCTATTTGCACCAAAGACTGGAGGTAGGCAAAAGAGGCTCCGGTTTCCTAACGACAGCCTGAGTTTGTAAGAGTGTGGAAAAATGCTAACCAAGAGACAGACGTAGGTGGCAAGATAAAAAACAGAAAATGCAGAAAAGTTTTAAATATCAGAAGGGAAAGAGTCCAGGATTATCAGCACACAGCACTGGTGGTACCAGCTGGCATGATGCTATGACCTAACCAACTAACTCACCTCCAAGCATCTCCTGCACAATATCCCTTTGGGGGTAAGCAATTCTCAAGCCCACCCCATCTTACAGCTGGATTTTAGGAGTTAAAAATCACAACAGAAGCAGAAAGAGCTACCAGATCTCCCTGTCACGAGCAAATGACTGTCAAAGTCAGTCTTCCAGCAAGAGCTGGAGCTGCACTTGTCGCCTTCATTAGTCTACGAAAGCACCACTTCACGAGGAACTGCTGAGACAAAAAACTTGCTGCTATTTTAACACCGTATGTTCACACACATGAAAATCCCTAACCAAAGGTTTTATTCTAAAGATGTTGCTCTTAACATTATAGACATATAATTGCTCTGGGATTTGGCCTTTCCTGCATCTCCAGTCACTGAAAAACACTAAAATAATTAGGCTACCATTAAATGCAGAGTCCTGAAGCCTAATTATTTCCATTATATTCCAGTGGGATCACTTGCAATACCAAAACCCAACACAATACTATTAAAAAAAAAAAAAAACACCAACATTCCCTCCCTCACTTTTAATGTTTCGTTTTCCTGGCCTGCTTAAGAACCCATTCAAGAAAGGGAGGACAGTTGAAGACCTACTATTGATCCATGTACCAAATTTTTCCATATGGTTTGTACAATTAATAGATTTTAATTATACCTGATTGCTTTTCTAAAAGAAACATCTGTATATATAAAAATACATCCAGCGGACAGAGCTGCTTCTGAACCACGCTCCCTGGGTGAAGGATCAGAGCAGCAGCGGCACAAAGGCATCAGGTGCCCAAGAGAGATGTGTTGAATTTAACTCTGTTCAGCAGGATACTCACGAAAGATTTGAAAGGGAACAGCTCTGCAACTGTTTCAAGCCTAGAGTTTGCAGAAATGAAATGAGCTCCCCCTTCTGCTCCATGTTCTGCTTTCTGAGACAAAAGGGCAATCTGCACGGCACCTCCCAAACCAGGCTGTGCAGCAGACAAAAGAGAAGATGGCAACATCTGTCCAGTGGCTTAACACCTGCTCCCAGGGTGGCTGGCACCAACCTTTCATCTCCTCCTCTGGCTGATGAAAATTAAAACTCAGGCTTTCCACTGCCCAGGAGCAAAGCCAAGCGTTGCCATTTGCTGTTCTGCTCTCACCCTCTCAGCCCATCCCGAGGGGCATTTGCACGGGGGAATATTCCTGTGTTCCTGTCCGTGCTCCAAAGGCCAGTGCTGGTGTCTTAAGCCACAGCAAAGCAGCCCTGGGAGTGATGCTGGAAACCAAGACGCTCTCTAAGGCACGTAACCTGACTGATGGGCTAACTAGTCATCCTCATATTCCTCCTAGAATAAAACAAAGCAAAACAAAACAAAGTTTACACACTAAATGCACCAATTTCAGAGGACAAAGATCCAGCACTCCCTTCCAGAGCAGCTTGTAGCTGGACACTATTACTGGATTTCCAGGGACAGGGCTGGAAATACCCTTGCACAGAGGCAGCTGCGTAGCAATTCTAACACCCACCTGAGTGATACAGACCTGAACCTCTGAGCATAAGTAGCAGCCTTTCCTCCGAAGGAAAACCTCAACAAGAACAGTTCCAGTGTCTGGTTTTCCTTCCCTCGTCTCAAGGGCTGCGAATCTTAAGCAGAGGGAGTCCTCTCCTGGCTACACCAGGTAACGCACCAAAACCCTGATGCAGAGGGTAGAGACCCCTGTCCTCAACATCTTCCACCTCCAGCCGCTGCCCCTTTGACTTTAGTTGTCTGTAATAATTCTCTGCGCAGAGCACGGGGAGCAGAGACAGCTCATCGCTACAGAAACCATGCCAAAGACGGGGCAGAAGGAGCTGAACTGGCAGCACTGTACAGTGCCACTGGTGTTGCCTGGTACCCCATCTCGCAGACAGCAAATATTCACGTGCCATTCAGAAGTCACCGCAAATCCATCCACACTGGAATACAAAAGCAATTACGAACTGCTGCCGCCCCAGATTCCTCGATCAGAAAAGCAGCTTGAAGCATAAGGCAATGCTGTATTTGCAGTTTTGACAACTGACAGTTAGCTGTTTCCTGCCCTGATGTCAAACAGAGTTTTATTTACCCTGTGCATGCTCAGCTGAAAACACACAGCTCTTGTTAGCCATCGACACTATACAAGTTAGAGGAAGCTTTTTTTTTTTTCCCCACTTCTGTCATTTTGGACAACAGAAAGAATAAACAATCTTGCACTCATTTAGAGATGACCCAATTAAAAAAAAAAAAAAACCACCTATGCTTTATTTCCAATTTACCTCTGTCAAAAGAAAACAAAAACCAGTCCTGGGCTCAAGCCCCTTCATTTCATATCCCGAAGAAACACACATACGTCCTTGTCACAAAGAACAGGTGTTTTGTGCTTCTATCTGCCTCGCAAAGTCTGCAGTTCACTGCTTTCTATTATCCCATTTCCTTGTTCTTACCAAAAAAAGGCTCCAGCTCAGCTCTGATGGTGTCCCTTTCCTGTGGAAAAGCACGAAGCATTCCAAAGGAGCTAGTCCTGCTTCTATCTGCTTTGCCCTGTCAGTTTTCACTTGACTTCACGTGCGACACTAAGCCCAGAGAAGGTTGAGACTGCTCCACAGAGTCCAGAGGAGGAAACAAACGCACCGCCTCCAGCCCACCCAGATCCACTTTCTGCAACACGCACTCAACTGACTTTCCCCCCCAGCAAAGGAAGCCCCACCAATGCAGCCAAGCACACGACTGACCCCACGCCGCTCTTTAACTCAGCAAGAGGCATTCAGAAGGCAGAGCTCAGGGTTTGGAGGAAGACCACACCACCTTCTGGACACCTGAAGGGAAAAGCTGGCCCTTCTGATCAGGAGTTTTGCAATGTGGTGTAATACTCCGAAGCTAACTTTTTCAAGTATTAGTCAAGACGAGCTCTCCTACACACGAAGAAGGCTCAGCTCTTGAGCAAACCCTGACCATTAAATTTAAGTAACACCAGAACAGAGAAGCATCGTAAGAACGACCATCTTCATCCTCACCTTTACCACTGCTCTAAATCACCGACTGAATTCTGTCCTGCTGATTTCTTGCCACTCCACAGACTGTTTCGTTGCAGCTAAGAGGACACTTCCCAGTTACTAATCTTTGCACAAGGCTATTACATGCCAATAAATTACAATTTTCTGTGATTGCTCTGTGACACAACTGCAGCAGTAGAAGGTGTGACAGTAAAAGACGGACAACTAATACAGCCTCTGTAAATTAAGTGTTCCTGACTGCTGGCAGATGAACCCTAAAAATAAAATGGGAATTATGGAAGCCTACAGCAAACACGGCAGCTATACCCAATACCCAGTGGTACACCACGGAGCCCAACTCAGAAGCAGCAATACACACGATGGCTGCTGGCTCATTTTAGTACTTTTCAGCAACTGCAGCTTGAAGCTGTTTTGCAACACCACCCATCAGTAAGACAGAGAGGAAGCCCTGGGGCTGTGGGAACCCCATTGCTATGAATATCAGCCACTTGCAGGTACTTCTAAAACCATTAAGCACCAGTTTGTTTCCCAAAGGGAACACTTAGCAGCTAACTCCTCTGTGTTTTGACCCAAACAATCCCTCACTATATGAGCTTCCTGAGACATCTATCCCAATCACATTGTTTTTCCTGGGAAACAGCCCTTTCAACCCTTTTGTATGGGACAGCAGCACCGTGGGATGGAAGGGAGCACCCAAGCAGAAATCCTGAAGACACTTCCCTCAGGAGTTTGCTCTCATAAGCAAAAAAATTCTGGGCAGCCTGAATTCACAGTGACAGTTTCTGAGACCTGTGCAGCCAAGTCCAACTCGAGGAAATTTTTATCTGCACAGAGAGCACCACAGACCAGTTCTGCAAGCAGACAATTCAGAAGCCCTGACAGCAGCAACGTCTGACACAGACATTTGGATAATCTGCTGATCCAAATGCAGTTAAAATAGGACATTTGACCCTAGGAATCAGCCCTGACACATTGACCTACGAGACACAGCTGCACTGAGATCCGAGTTTATTTCATTTTCGCTCATCTCGGCACACAGAATCGCTTTAAGTTATTAATAATGAAACATGCTTCACAAGACCATCACAAGACCAACCATTCAGCTGTTTGAGTTCAGTTCTTAGTCTCTTAACAATGTTCTTTAGCTTCTTGTAGCAAGGCACCAAAAAAAGTCCCCTGCTTACAGTGGTTGTTCAGTTATTTTTTTCAAGAGGCAGCAAAAAGAAGAAACCAGAGAAGTAAAGAGCAAAGTGTTTTAAGATTTGCAGAGTGGAGAAGGTGCAAAGATAAAAAGGTAAGGGAGCTTCATTGCAAAGCACTGAATTCTCAGTGGAACGGGAGTTTTCATGGAAAACTGTAGCTATACATGCTGTAACAAGTATAAGATTAGCAAAANACAGACCAGTTCTGCAAGCAGACAATTCAGAAGCCCTGACAGCAGCAACATCTGACACAGACATTTGGATAATCTGCTGATCCAAATGCAGTTAAAATAGGACATTTGACCCTAGGAATCAGCCCTGACACATTGACCTACGAGACACAGCTGCACCGAGATCCGAGTTTATTTAATTTTCACTCATCTCTGCACACAGAATCGCTATAAGTTATTAATAAGGAAACATGCTTCACAAGAACATTACAAGACCAACCAGTCAGCTGTTAGAGTTCAGTTCTTAGTCTCTTAACAACGTTCTTTAGCTTCTTGTAGCAAGGCACCAAAAAAAGTCCCCTGCTTACAGTGGTTATTTTTTTCAAGAGGCAGCAAAAAGAAGAAACCAGAGAAGTAAAGAGCGAAGTGTTTTAAGAGTTGCAGAGTGGAGAAGGTGCAAAGATAAAAAGGTAGGGGAGCTTCATTGCAAAGCATTGAATTCTCAGTGGAACGGGAGTTTTCATGGAAAACTGTAGCTATACACGCTGTAACAAGTATAAGATTAGCAAAAGCCAAAACCAAACAAAAATACCCAAACATGTGCACTGCTTGAGCATCCCTTTCTCAGAGACTTTTGGAGAGAAAATAAACTCTCCACACAACGGCTTTTAGAAATGGAAGTAAAATAGTCCACATAGAAGAGCAGACACTAACAACACCCAATGAGACTCCCGTCCTGTCTGAGCCATTTAAAACCCTTCCCCAGGGCCAGTCCTCACAGACTTTTGCACGATTTGCTTCAGCTGCCATAGGGAAAGAGTGCACCCCCGCAGCAATCCCAGGGAAACACTCACAAGGAACCAATACCCATTGCTGCGGACAGGGAAGGAAATCCAGGCTACAGCACTCCATGAACTCAGCCCTGGGAGCCAAAGAAAGGCTGTGTCCCCTTCTCATGCCACCCTTTTCCACCAGCATGTTCCCTGTCTTGCACCCATCCATCCCAAACACACATTTCTCGGCTCTAACTTTGAGAAGATGACGCAGGTATTAAAGTGCCCTATTCTGTAACCCAGCAGCAGTATATTGGTGTCTCAGACACATCTACCACCGACGAACACGGTAGATGTTCATTTCTCTTACAGCAGCTGAGCCCAGGGGAAGGGTGACAAGAACCCGCAGCCCCCCGCCAAGCCCCGCAGCAGCCCTGGCAGACAGGACCCAGCTTTGGGGGGGTACAACCCCTGCTCGACCTGGGGACGGACACAAGCCGCGGCGGACACGGTCCCCGCTCGGGAAAGCTCGAGGGCAGGTGCCTCGCAGCCCCCGGGCAGGCAGCACTGACCTCCGGGGACCGGCCGCCGCCCGCCCCGCCGCCG
>VZTO01024752.1:9350-45018 GCA_013400615.1 Syrrhaptes paradoxus
AACTGCTCCTTCTCCACTTACCGATGTCATCTGTCTTGTTGTAGATTCATCTAACAGCTCCCTGAACAGTTTCATTGCTCATAAAGAAATGCTCCAAACCTTCGACCTTCTTTCTCCTGTCTGAACTTTTTTTGGTGCCACTAAGTGCTGCTTGAGATGAAGAGGATCAGTTCTACACAACAATTCAAAATGTATTTGCAACATGGATTAATGGCATAGGAACTTTTATTGCTTTGCTTTCTTTACCAGTAATTGCTACAATACACATTGGTTTTTGTCCACTATTGAGAATTGTCCTGATGTTTGAAAAGATCTACTATCACAACCAAAAGTTCTCTTTCCTGATTGGAAATAGGTAGTTTAGAACACATTGTCATGGATAATTTTTCCCCTTGTGCATCACTTCACATTTATTACACAGAATTTCATCTGCCATCCTATTGCCTGCTTGGTACCATGGCATTTCTCCCCATCTCTTTGCAATCAGCCTTCATTTTTATTACCCTGAATAATTTGACATCATCATTAGTGTCTTCATTCTCCATCCTTTTTTTTTTTATGTACTCAGAGGATAACAAACACAGCAGAGATCCCTGTGATCTATGGCTTCCCTCCCCTCTAAAGCCCAACCATTTATTCCTTCTCTTTGTTTCTTACCTGTTAACTTGTTGTTAGTCTATTATATGACTTACCTCTCTCCTGCAGGCAACTTAATTTCTTTAAGAGCTCATGATGCCAGCTGCCCCCAGATTTATTACAGAGTAAAGGAAGATGATACTTATCTACATTATAAATTGCTTTCACATCTACAGATGAGAAATGCCAGATATTAATATTTGCTAGAAAATCTAAATTGCTTTGCCTCAGAAGAAAAAGATGTGAGAGATGGAACAGAAGGAGCAGGAATTTGAGGATTGCATGGTATCATGAGAAGAAGTCTGGCTGTTATACAAAAATCAGAGTCATACCCATCCGAGCCTGAGGCTTTTTGAGTTTTAGCAGAGTTATTACTTGACTAATTCCTCTGTGTGTAAAATGGACTTCCAACTGCGACAGTGTCAGGGTTAAATAAATGTAGTTCTGGTAGCTTATCAAAAAGGTGCCAAAGAAAGATGAATCTTTGCTAGGCTGTGAGTACAGGTCTTGACAGATTTGTGTATTACGTCCCCAAAGTCTTCAGTGGTTCGGTTATCTGACTTTTCATCAAGGGATTTGATGTCTGTTGTTTTTTTTATTTTGCAAGGAAGTGACCCACTAGCAGCCTGGAGACAGAAGGGAAAAAAAAAACAAAACAAAACAAAACAAGAAAGAGTACATCTGTGATGCAGAAAAAAAAATGTTTTGGCATGCAAATTTTTCTCCACTTTATTCCCAAATAAATTTGAGCATTCCTTCCCAAAGTTTTCCCATCTTGGTCTGTTTTTCATAATGGTCATACAAAGAAAAAATTTTAGGTGTGTAACAAAGTTAGGATCCATACCAGCTGCTCCTGATATCAGCTGGTATCATTCCATTGATTTTAAGAGGAGTCTTTTCAGGACCTTAACGAGCACAAATACATTTTATAATTTACCTCTGAAATATTGCACAATGGACAGAGGGTTGGGATGGAGTGACAGAGTAAACAAAAGAGAATTTGACTGCGGTAGCTGGCAGGACTGAAATCAAATGTGAGTAATAATTGAGTAGTGTATAGGAGATTTGGGAAAATCTGATTTTGCAGTTCTTTCAATTATCTTCTGTTGTATTAGCTATACTCAGGGAGATCGTTTAAAATGTGAATTCTGTTTAGACAATGCCCTTGTGAAGAAAAGCAAAATATTCATTATGAATGAGCAAAAGAGTTGCTATTGGAATCTAAACCATCCAAATCAATGTTGCAGCTTTTGAAGCTCCTTAGGTTTGGGTTTTTTTTTCTGTTAAGCAGCTAAAGGTAGGGACAGCCCACTGCTGTCACACTGGCAATCTGCATCCCCCTCCCAAAAACTCCTGTCCTCTGCTTTTGTGCCCTGGTCTCAACAAACAATGGGTATAAAAACTACTGCCCTGGACCATATATCGGGTTGAAAATGAAGCCTCTGAGTGCAAAGAAACCAAAAACTCTGAACAGCGTTTGAAACAAAACTCGGAAGACCTTCAAGAGTAGAGTAGCCAAGAACACCAGTGACGTTCAAAGGCGTAATGTAACAGGGCCAATCTGTGTGGCTCCTGGCTGCCATAATAAATCTCCCTCTGAAGCTCATGGACATTGGAGCCAGGCACAGAGAAGCCAGTGTTAACATCCAAGTCCTGCTCTGACTTTGTTTACACTCCTTTGCAATTTAGGAGAGATTTGTCATTAATACATAATGCCAGCCTTTGTAAACTCACAGAGATACTGTCATCTTTACTGCTCCTGACCGCATGGGTGTCATCCACAGTCACCACACAGATCTTCATAGATCTTTGCTTCCTCTGAGTTGTTGAGGAATACAGTAGCGATCATAATAGTGATTTATACCACTTCTTTTTATTCTACTTAGCAACTTGGATTATTTATAAATACAAATGTTCACAGCTGCATAAAATGTCTCTAAAAGCGGAGCATGTTTGTTCTCTTCTAAACATTGCTTTAGAAATACATGTTTTCAGGCTGAATCCTGACAAAAAAAAATATCTTGCAAAAAAGGTATATAAAGGTGGTAACATTTAGCTGAATAACACACAGCTGCCCAGATTGGCTCATCTTATCTGGAATGAGATGTAATTAATCACGCTGAATTGAAAGTTAAATAAAAAGCTCTCAGTAAGTTAATGAAAAATAATTTCTACCAAGCAGGACAGAAGTCTGCAGGTTCGAAATTCGTACATTTCTTTCCCATAAACTTGGTCTACAAAGAAAACCTTCTCTTCAGTTATGACTGAAATGACAGGAAACAGATAAGCTGCTTAACAAAAATTGTGAATCCTGTAAATTTAAATAGGTTTTCCTAATATAAATAATAGATTTGTCCACTCAAATATTTGATAATTTTTTATAATTAGAAACTTCTATGTAAGTAACAAGTAAGCTTGTAAGTAATGGAAAGCTGATTCTATGGATAAGTCACAGAAGAGGCCTGACATAACAAGACCAGATTATCCATTGGGTTTTCAAACTCCTTCAATGAGAAAAAAAGAAATGACAATAACAGCTTTGCAAGAGGTTACAGTTCTGAGATAGAATTTGTACATCCAGATTATCATAAAGCACAAATTATAAAGATCTCATTATGTAGTTATGCAAGTACACAAATTACACAATTACAAGCACCTATGGTGATGAAGTATTATTAATTATATAACTTGGTTCACTTGCTGAATGCAATGCCGTTAGCTACTAGAGGTCCATAGATGTGCTTCTTTCTTTGATTCACTGACATTTTAATATTATGAGGTAATTATAAATTATTGTAACAACAGATGATAAAAGCAGATGGAATAAACTTCACTGAAGCCAAGATGATTTACATAGCTTTAAACTGAACAGTTTGTGTGTTTATCTAGCTATAAATGTTTTGCTCGATGATAATGAGTTCTGTTTGAAAAGAAACTTTCCAAAAAACAGTGACATATCTGGAAAAGACTCTTTAAATATATAACTTTAAATGGTAAACAATACTGACCTGAAAGCAATCAGTGGAAAGTAATGTCAGGCTGCCAAAGACACAGCTGTACTGGCCCACTTGAGAAGTAAGGGACAGGCATTGCTGGCTGGAGACTGAGAGTATGATCTAGCTTACTTGCCTTCAATGTCTAATAGGATAGTCAGTACCAGAGACCCATCTATCCTACTACAAACTACAGTCTATAGACTACATCTATCCTCTGAGGACAGATTGAGGCTTTCTGGGGGAATTTATAACTTTCCATTGATTACAGGAGGAGCCTTGATGGGATTCGGGTTACCCTGCTGTCTCGGGGTTTTCCTGTCAAAGGAATCTCCCAAAAAAAAAACCCTGTGCTTTGCGATCAGTAGGTCTGTCGGAGCTGGGTCAGCTGTGAAGCAGTTGATCTCGGCTACTGAGTGCTAGTTCTGGGCTTCTGTTCGTTTAAATCTTTCCATGGAGAAGTGATGCTACAAAGATCAAAGGCTTTCACTTAGTGAAAGAGATCTCTAAAACCACTTGTGGAGGCTCTGGGCTAATACTAGGGACTGCCCAACACCAGCTGCCAGCTTCTTGCCTAAATGTCATACAGCAGATCAGCCTTGCCTCTGTGGTGTCCTAGGGACTGGGATTCAGGAAAACAACAGGGGGGATCTTTTACACATAGCTCTAAGCTGCAGTTAAATCTTTTATAGGCGCTGATTTGTACAGCAAGACATGAGAAGTAGAGTCACTCAGGTTTCTACCCATTAACTAAAACCAGAGCATTGGAGAGGTAACCTAATCATACTCATAGTGATTATTACACAATGGCTGTTACTAACAGCTTCACTGAGTAACTTACTAATATATTTCTAGAACACAGTGACAGGTAAATACTTACAGAGGAATAACATCAGTGTTTGATAAACCCTAACAATGTGTTGGTTCTGTGTCACACAAAATAATGTTTTCTGCCTGAGACAAATTTCAGCATAAAAGCAAGATAAAGAACCTGTTTTTCTGCCAAAGCCAAATCCAGCCATCAAAGACCTGCTGGATACCAGCTTGTCTCAGGCTGCAGCTGGGCCAGTGAGCATGTTAAAGACCTGGCTCCATATCTCTGTCACAGCTGTGTCGATGCTTCTGGCTCCCCTGCTCAAAGTCCCTGTAGAGCAGCGAGACACATGAAGCCAGGGCTTCCTAGGACTCATATGCCTGGTGCCAGCTGAGCACTGCAGTCCCAGGGTGTGCTCTGGCAGGCGGAGGGTCTGCGTGGGGCCGAGAGGCACCAGGGAGAGCTGCTCACAGCACTGGGTCGGACTCACGCTCCTGACCAGAGGCATGATAACCCTCCTGCTGTCAGCCTGCAGCCTGTGTGGGATCTGCAGCTCAGGGTGGGCAGGGATCCATCTTGCCCTAAAAGGCACTTTAAGCAATAACTCATCCTCTTCCAGGTTTTTCTCAATGAGCTATAGGACTCAAAGAAGGAATGAGGCTGCAGAGGGAGCAGCTAGAGGATCTGCCGGCATTTGGAGCACAATCTAGCATGCAGATTTAAGATTTCTTTCTAGAAAGCATAGAGGAGATCAGATGCTCATATGATAGAAAAACCTCTAGATCTGTGGTGCCACTGAACTTGTAAACAACAGATAAGAGTAGCAAAGCAGCCCAGAACAGTTTAAATCTTTCATTCCTACCCAGTTTTCTCAGAGAAGAGATTAACACTGCACTTCCAGTTCTCACACTTGCCATCCTCTGACCCAGAAAAACTGGTTGGCTCTGCACAGCCCAGTCATAACCCCCCCGTTTGCTGAGTGGAAGACTGAAGTGTTGTGTTCTGACACGTACAAATTTGAAAGCCAGATCTGACAGTTGTTTTTATTTTCACCATAAAATGTTTTCTCCATTATTAAAAACAGAAAAAAAAAAACTCTGAGGAAGAAACAAGCATTTATAATAAGATCATGGAAGAGTAAATATATCTATGTGTAAACAGAAATACATAAATAAATATAGCTTTATATACAAGCTAAACATAAGTCAACATTTCTCCTGAAAACTCATCAAGAAATAAATGAAAGTTCAGCTCTCCTCTTGATTTGAAGCAAGTGCTGTGAGCCAGGTTTGGTTCACATTTTCAAAATTTATAACACCGTGATGCTTGCCAAAAATCCTTAATTAGATCAGAAGAGCAGCAAAACTGTCAGATGCAATAGCAGAGTACAACGAAGGAATAAAATATTCTGGGGTTAATTGGATAAGTTCATTCAACCAGTTTTGCCAGGCTACTTTTCTACAATGATTTGCAGACTGATAATGAGGATAGGGTTTTTTTCAGTAATAATAAAACTAATTCCTCAAAAACATTTCATTTACAAGACTGCAGAAATTGTTTATAACTAACATAAACCAACAATCAACACCCTCCTTCCCACAGCATACATAAATTGTGAACTTTTCATGAACTCAATTGCTTAGACAGTAATTTGAGTGTCTCCCTTTTATGAGAATTTCATGGCAAGTGCTGCTGGACGAGTGGCACAGTGAGGCTGAGGCCCAGCAGCATCTCTAGTTGCACAAACTGTTTGAGCCTTCATGTACTCAGAAGGCTGCAACACTTGGAAGGAAGGACCGAGTAAGAGAAGATGATGCTAAACTCAAAAACTAGGCTGTAAACCATGTTTCATCTGATTCCCCCACTTATTTTGAGAGCTCAAAAAAAAAATTACATTCAGGGTGTTTTACTTGACACAATATATTAGTACAAGAGCATTTCTGAGAAACTAAGAAACAATATTTGTAATGCAGACTATATTTTTATTCGAGTCTTTTTTTGGTAATAATCTCAGTACTTTTCAGGCTATTGTCCACCTTGTAAGAGGTTCAGTGCTGTAGGGACATGCCTAGAGTGAGAGCAGGACATTTGATCCCCAGGGTATTTGACCCCAGGGAAGAAACAAACCACAACTTTATGATGCAGGAGGCAAAAACCAGCCTGCACATTATTTTAAAGGGGCTCTTCCAAACCATGAGCTGTGTACTAAAAATGGCACACAGCTACTCTGTAAATGACTTGCTTTTTGTTAAGCCCCAGCACAGCTGGTCAGGATGAATTCAGCTAATATGGTACTCTACCAAATCATCTCCCAGCCACAGGAAAAGGTTATTTCTTTACAGAAGAACGAGCACTGATATATTCCCTTTTGAAAGGAAAGAATAGAATAGTCTTGCCATTTGATCTAAGTTTTATCCTTTGATACAATAGCTAGCACTCACAACCACTATCAGGGAGTTAATAAGTAATTTAAAATACACCCTATGTAGTTCACCTACTAATGTGAGTATTTTATAAAAAAAATTTAGAGCCAAAAAGTGTTTTGAACACCTCAGTGTGATTTCAGCAGTTATTTGGGAAGGTTTTATTCTGAAATAAAGAGCAGTGATCTTCTTCTTCCGGAGATCCAAACTGCCTTTCATCACTCAAAATGCTTTCCTGACAGTTAGGGAATAGCATGAACGAGATCGAAGTCACATCTAGTCCGGCTAAATTCTACAAGCTGAAAAGCAAACTTGGAAGAGCTACTACTACCTACAACCCAATGTATAGATATGAGGAGCTGCTTCAGCAGGAGTTAATGCATAGCTAGAAATGAGCAGAAGGAATCCTTCTTGCCTTGTTTCTGTGTTCAAAAACAGCTTTGGACTTAACCTCAACACTGTTGACAACACTGCATCAGGGTACCCTTTTCTTTTTTGTGGTGTGTCAGATGTCCCCAAGCCCTTCTCTTCTCTCATCACACAACAAAAGACCTAGCCATGGTAGAAGCAACATGTGGCCTTTTCTAACTGTCTGCTCTTTCAGCAACGAGCTCCTTCTAGGAAATGTTTAATTCAGCTAACCACAGCCCTACTAGTGAAAATTTAAAGATCAAATAACAAACAAAGGCACACAAGTAACTTCTATATTACACACTAAAGCTCATGAGCCTCGTGTTCATGTGAACTGGAAAGGAGAAAACTGCAAAGCGTTGGTCCCCCAGAGAAAATATAGCAGAACAGGGCTGTCCTTTTATGTGACGGGATACACATCACACCCTTTCGCAAACGTTCTTACTCTGACCTGCTATTGAGGGCAAAACAGTCTCAACTCAGGGAATTTCAGCTAATTTATTGGTAGTTAACATAATTTTTTCCTTACTGATTCAGACATTGAGAAAGAAAGAAGACAGACAATTAAACAAACAATAAAGGAAATCTCCTTTCATTCCACTTCCCCAGGTTCAGCTTCAATACAACACCCCATTCTTAGTCTTCGCTGGCCTTATTTTCACCACCTTTATCTCAGTCCTTCGTGATCTCATTGACCAGGCAATGGGCTGTGCAGGAGGTCACTGGAAGTGTGTAATGGTTTCTTTTGCCACTCTCTGTTTCTCATTCTTCTCCTCCCCTCCTCCTCACTCATTACTGCTCTCAGCTCCAGTGTGGCTCACCCATGTGCCACCGTCCCTCAGGGCTGTCCCTGTTCCAGTGCAGGTCATCCACAGCTGTAGTCCCTCAGGGGTGTCCCTGTCCTGGCATGGGTTGCCCAAAGCCTCAGTAATCTCAGAGCTGTACCTCTTATCATGAATGTGCGTGCATGTCCCCAGCAATGTCCCTTTCCAGGTCTCCTCTATTTTGTCTCTCCAAAAGTGTCACCTCACTTTTCTCCTTATGTGTCCCATTTTTCTATGTCCTCCTGTGCCTCCTCTCATATTTCCTTCTTGTGCCTTCTCCCATGTGCCCTCACATGTGTCCTTTCACTTCTCCTTTTGTGCCTCTTCACAGGTGTCCTCTGGTGTCTCATGCCCCAGAAACAAACACCCTTTCCTAAGCATGTCCATGCAGAGCTGCCATAGGCTCCCCTGCCTGGGTCCAGTTTTGGAGGGCAGTGAGTTTCTCCACCATCTGTGACCAGCCCATAGCAGTTCATGGCCCCTTCCCACACAGGGCACCCCACCAGCTATGCCCCAAACACCTGCATGCAGGATCAAAAACAGAAACCAGAACAAGGGAAGGGACACTCAGCACCCCAGCAAAGGATGCAGGAAAAGATCCTGTACATCAGCTGTCCTTTGTGGGAGGGTTGCAAATGTAGAACTAAAACCACTCACTTGGTCACTCTCTCTATCCCCTAGAAAGCAACAAAGATTACATGACGTACAAGTTCTCACTTCTTCATGCCTCTCAGCATAAACCACAATCAGTGCAGGATTGCTTATTCCTCTTACAAAGATATTTGTACTTGATTGCGATAAACTCTCAGAGCCCAGCAAGCACAACAGAGGGTGTTCAGGATACCCAGCAGAGCTGCTGTCGCCTGTATGTATCAGGCTGGCACTAAGCTCATACTGTGCAAATTGATGAAGCCAGTGTGTACCTGAATCACAGGAATTAGAGGAGGAAAAAAGGCTGTTAGGTCAGTTTGCTTAGGGGGCCTCAACCCGAGGCTGCAGAAAGATCCATTGTAAGAGACAGGAGCATTCCCTGCTGCATTTGATTTACGTGGTTTTGGTAGCATTGGGGGCTACAGGGGTGGCCTTCTCACAAGAAGACACCAGAAGCTGCCTCTGTATTGGACAGACCCAGTTCCAGCTGGCTCCGAAACAGATCCACTGCTGCTGAAATCTGAGCCCATCAGTGTCACTGGTAGTAACTTGCTGATAACATGTTTAAGAAAGTGTAAAAAATGCTGTGCAGCAGCTGTGAGAGACAGGAGCAAGAAAAAAGTGAAAGAAACAACTCTGCAGAGACCAAGGTCAGTGAAAAAAGGGGAAAGGAGGTTCTACAGGCACTGGAACAGATTCCTCTGCAACCCATGGTGAAGGCTACAGTGATGGAGGTTGTCACCCTGCAGCCCCATGGAGGACCCCACGGTGAAGCAGGGGAACGTGCCCTGAAGGAAGTTGCAGCCTGCAGGAAGCCCATGCTGAAGCAGGCTCTTGGCAGGAGCTGTGGCCTGTGGAGAGGAGCCTATGCAGGATCAGGTTTTCTGTCAAGATATGTAGCCCATCGGGGACCTATAGAGCAGGTCTTGAAGAATAGCCGCCCATGTCAAGGATCCAAGTTGTAGTTCATGAAGGACTGTATACCATGGGTGGGACCTCATGTTGGCACAGGGGAAGAGCGTGAGAAGGAAGGAGTGGCAGAGAGCTGACCACTAGCCCCATCCTCCCTCCTCCCGCACCTTCAGCGGGGAGTGATAGAGGAGTTGGGAGTGAAATTTAGCCTGGGAAGAGAGGGGATGAGGAGAAGGTGGTTTTAGTTTTGTTTCTGTTTCTTACTGTCTCTATTTTTAATTTGTAATAAGTTAATCTTCCCCAAGCTGAGACTCTTTTGCCCATGACAATAGTTGGTGAGCAATCTCCATGTCCTTATCTTGGCCAACAAGCTTTCTCACTTTATTTTTTCCCCTGTTTTGCTATGGAGGGGGAGTGAGAGAGCAGCTTTATGGGCACCTGAGATCCAGCCAAGGTCAACCCACCATACCTACATGGCTGTTGCTGCAGAGCACATCCCTGCAGGAAGACAAGTGGACTGAAAATTGCTAAATAGTTTTGCAAGCAGATACCAGGATTCAGACACCTGCCATATCATTCCCAGCTTGGTGCCTGAAACATGAAGATGACTTCAGGACTGGAATATGTGGAGTGAGGTGGAATTTAACAGCACACAGAACAAGGTAATATACCAAGACCTAAAAGCAAGAGTTTCTGAAATAAAGGAGAAGCTTATCCTCCAGCAATAATGGAGGAGGTGAAAGACTTGCACTGGGTAGAGGCAGGGTCACAGTGAGCCCTCACTGCAGGGGTGTCATGAAATAAAATCAGTGATCCCAAGAAACATTAAATTAGGTCTTTCTGCCAGGAGAGAGACTTATTACTGCCATTGCACAAGAACCAGCTCATTCTTATCAGGAATGTGGAACACAACTCTCATTGCCTGTATTCAAGGGAAATTGAATTCAGTTGCAATACACACAAAGAAGGGCTGCTAGGATGACTGGGTGAATGGGAAGACTGGCTTGCAATACAAGGCTGAAAGACCTCAGCAAAAGTGGAGTTTAAAACCAGGACATGTTTTTGGGTTTTTTTTCTGTATGTATATCTGGGAGATAAAGAGGAGATCATTTAGAAGGGATGGAGGAAGAAGAATAGAGGGAAGGAAAAGATATTTAAAATATGGGGTAATGGCAGGAGGAAAAATGGATATAAACCACATAGAAATGGAAATTTTAAAAAGTTTTCTGTTTCAGAAACAATGAAACAGATTTTCAGTAGGAGTGCAAGAAACATAGGAAGTTTTTAAGATGGCTCTTGATAAATTTATGAATGGGTTTACCCACCCCATACAAGCCTACAGAACTGTCTGGTTTTCTGACTCCCAGGAGTCTCTCCAGTCATATGCATTGGGCTGCTTTTAATAAATATAGCATAGATCCAGATTAAATGATTTGTGACATGTTACTGAATTCCACACTATTACAGTCTCCACTGGAGGTCTTCTTCAGTTTTATTTTAGTAAAAAAAAAAAAAAAAAAAAAAAAAAAAAAAAAAAAAAAAAAAAAAAAAAAAAAAAAAAAAAAAAAAAAAAAAAAAAAAAAAAATAAAATAATTTATAAAAATTAAAAAAAAAAAAAAAAAAAAAAAAAAAAGGGGGGGGATTAAAAGGGTATACAAATGTATATGAGAAGAGATGGAAAATCAGACATGTGAGAAAGATTAAAAGAAATGAGTATGCAAAACTAAGGAGAAGTAGGTTGAAGAGAGACAAAGAATGTACAAGTACTTAACAAAGCATTATAAAGAGAATTAGGGTTCAATTTGTCTCATTTGTCAATGAGGTTGATCAAGAAATACTAATAACTAGATTAAAATGCAGCAGGGAAAATTTATAACTAGAGGAACTGTTGCATAATGGAAAAACCTGCCAGTGAAGGTCACAGCATTTCCATCACTGAAGATATTCAAAGCTATTTTAAGAATAATTAAATCCATCCACCAATGATTCAGGCTGATGGACTGAGATGACCCAAGAGGCATCTCTCCTACCACAAATGATTCTCTTCTTCTGCAAGCATGTCAATGTTCAGCAGGAGCTGCACTTCAATTAAATGTTTCAGTTCATTTCTAAGAAGAAATCATGTTATGATAAATATTAAGTGGAAACATAGCTAACTGTTTTTCCCAATTAGTAGAAAATTAATGGTGTTCCAGTTCTCTACATTCTGGAACATTTCTACTCATTTTCACCTAAATCTATTCGTGCTGTATTTTCTCCGAGAAATAATTATTTTCAAAAGCAAATCCGGACTTCTGTCATATCTAGCATTAGAACAACTTATTATATCTATCTATTGCATATATTATACATGCATTTAAGAAACAGTAAAAAATCCCACTGGTTTCACATAAGACTGTGTTCATATATTTCACTAGTTGTTTGGATGTTGAGTGTGTTATAATGGGCCTTGCACATGTTTTCTAGCTATTGGAATGGGCACAGCACACACCACTCTCAAATACACAGGCAGTATTTCATTCCTAGTGACACAAAGTCCAATTAAGATTATCTCACCTGTGCTATTCCTTGTTACTCCTCTGTAACAGTCACAGTTCATCGATGTGTCAGCAATGTGTCAGTGTGGACCATGCACATGGAATCCATGTAATGATTCAGAGGTGGTAGAGAATGTATCCACTGAAAATATCGACCAAACGTCAAACTTAACAGGGTACACCTGCTGACCAAAAAAAAAACACCACAGCAACAAAAACAAAAACAAAAATCTACTTTTTTAACTCCTATGGACAGAAAGTTTTGTAAAACTGACATCAAAGTAGCACAGAGAAACCTTCTGAAGATGGTGCCACAGTGTCCTAAAAAGGAGATCAGATCTTTTAGTCCAAGCCTTGTGCTGGGAAATTTGATGAAAGAGAATGCATTTCTAGAGGTAAAAATGCCGGTTAAAAAGAACCTGTCCGCTGAAAGGAAAAAGTTGAGAGGAGGAGAAGGATGGTAAAAGCAGGTCCAGCTGAAGTTGCACATAGTGGTCTGCTGAGGTAGCTGGTCTAAAGGATCATGGTGTTATCAGTTATTTTGTGTTATTTAAAAGTGCTGCATGATATATGTCTCTGTGTTATTAATAGGATATTTCTAGCACAGATGGAGCAGCTCAGAGGGTACAGTAAACTTTCCTACTAAAAACTGTATGATTTATCTCCTTGCAACAGAGCAAGTCCAACCACCCTGCTCTCTGCAGGTCAGAGTAAGGACATGCAATACAAGTCAACATTTCCTGCATTGTTATTCTGCATGACCTTTATTTCAATCCTGGACATAAGAGCTCAACCAAGATTATCATAACCCAAGATTCAATATTAAAAAATATTGTTTATATGTATTTTTGTCTGTAGAGTTATAGCCCTACACAGATCACAGCTGCTAGTTAGCCATTGTACTTTTCTTTGCTTTTTTTCCCACTACTCAGTCAGGAAAAAAAGAGGAGGAGTATTCACACTGTTCAGAACAAGAGGAGAAGGGACTTTACATGGATCAGGAAAGATGGCAACCAGTGTCACAAGGCTGTGTTATCAAACACTGTCTGTGGAGGCACATGTTGTTCTCACACATTAATCTTGTATGTGGCTCTTTGTCTCTAAAAGATCATCCACTCTCAGCTGGCTTATCATAATGTACCTGGGAAACTTCTTATGGGGTACTGACAGATATTATATGACAGGTGCACGAAGCAGGTGTAGAAACAGTAACAGCACAATTCAGTAAAAAATCTTAATCTTTTTGGTTTTTTGGGAAAAAAAAAAGCCACAGAAAGTGAAAAGGTGGCCTCTAAAGCACTTGCAAAAGGATCCGTCAGAGTTATCTAGAGTACCATCTAAAAAACATCACGCTATAGGAGAATAAAAGAAAAAATGTTTCATACAGTGGTGTTAGTTCTCACATATTGAATTTCGCATTTTGACTTCAGCAAATAAAATAGTTTGATTTTGCCAGTTTGCTTAGAAAATGTCATCAGGAAATTATAAACAATATTAAAGAGTTAAAATATGAGAGAATATTGGATATGTTTCTTTTTAGTGAAGGATACTGTGTACTGAACAGCCAGTACCTTGCATGTCAGTGATTTAGCAATCCCAAATTATAAAAAGAAGATGAGGATCTACTGTTCTGCTTTCAAATCCTGGATCTCTTGATTTCTTAAAACTTGCAGAATACATTATGCCTATTCCTAAGCCAACTGCAGCAGCAGAAATAATTTTTTTCTGTATAAATAAGATATAAATAAACAGACTGGCAGACTGTAAAAAATTAGGAGCTTCAAAATAGTTATCTTGAATTATGCATGCAAAAAGTTTTATGAATTATTTTTAAGTTGTATTGGGCCTTAGTAAAGCTGCTCACAAGCACCATTTGAAATAGTGCATTTAAATGGACAATAATTTAATTGTATATTGGTGGGCAGTTGCACCTAAGGAAAAATGCATCGCATACTTAAGGGTATTCTCCTCCAGTGTACCTTAATATAAATTATATTTGTCATTTGTCTGTCATTTTTTGCCATCCAAGAAGTACTGTCACCCTACTCCAGGGGAAATTTTGAAGCAAATCTGTAATTTGATCTTCTGTCTCTCTTTCTTTACTTCATGGAGTAAAGTTTGCTGATAAACTTATCAAATATGAGTACTGGAATCCCAACTCTCTGCTAAATCTGCTCTGTTTCTCCAAAGCAGGAATAGGGACTGGCTAAGCCAAATGTGGGGGAAGGGAATAACACTGCCTCTGTTCCCACCTAACCCTGCCAGGGGGAGGCACACGTGCAGGTACATGAGTGCCCATGGGTGCACAGAGATCTAAAGCACATAATGGAAGTTGCAAAGGAAAAAAAAAGAAAGAGCTCTGTGCTTTAGGGTACAGATTTTCAATTTTGGACATGTATTTCTGTGATTGAGAGCCAGAGGTCCTTCTGCAGTGCTGGATGTCAGAGGGGATGATTTTGGACCTGAGGGGAGAGTGTGAGATATGGAGAGGACAGACTCGGTGTCTCAGTACTGCACAGGTTAGGCAAGGCTGCAGGATCCAGAAGTGGCCCCAAGATGTCAATGAAGATGGCCACATGGGATTGTGTACCTGTCTCACAGACAGATCACATGAGATGCTAGTATAAGTGAGCAATGAGGAACCCTATAAAAAAGTGGAGTCACAAAGGTGTTGTTACTTCTGGGTAATCTGCCTCAAGGTTGAAATGTTTTTCAACTTGAATAGAAGAGGGATGACATGTTTCTTCTCATCTCTTCTAAACTTCCTTCATTACCAACCAAAAAATCTTGATGACATTGTTCAAACCAATGTCCTAGTTTTTAATCTCTTAAAAAATATCAGCCTGAAAATGATGCACAGAAATAAGGCAAATCAACCTGCAACCTCCTAGTACTTATGCTGGTACAGCCTTTTGCATATTTCATTATTACTATGTTGGGAAAAAATACTCACCAGTTACCAGCCACCTAAAGAAATGTTTTTTTACTTTTTTCCTCCTTTGCAGCCAGCATAAGGGAAGGATACAGCTAACATTAAGATCTACCTTGAAAAAGTACTTTAAAAAGTATTTTGAGTACTTGCTTTGAGATCCACTTACTTTCTCAGTTTTCAAGGAATGAAGTATGCGAAATCCCCTTTTAGTTCAGTCCAGGCCATGGGTATTTTAAATCTTATCAAGTAAAGAACAAAAAAACCTCACTGAGCTATGGAGAAACAACTATATTGTGGGCATTCACTCAGGTAAGACCAAAATATATTACAATGGCAGTATCCACATTAGTTATACTGGACTGGAAGAGGTCTGAGGCAAAACTACCATGGTAACGGAGATAAAACAGCCACTTCACTTTTCTTGTGAGCTCAGCTACTAACGGAGTGAGGCTTTTCTTCTTTTAATCAAAGAAGACCTCTCCAGGAAGAGAACTAGCAGGCTGTTGTTCCCTAGGATTAGTGTAAAAAATCATAAGCTCTTTGGGGCAGAGACATCCAATGAGGATTTTATTCTTGATTTTATTTCAAAAGGACAGTGATTCACATCCCCAGTTATAAATCACAGTTTAAACCTCTAGAAATAACAAATTGATACAAATAAGATTTCTCACAGAACCCTTCAATTTGATTTTTTAAAATCACCTTGACGGAAAATATACTGAGAAAAGTTAAAATAATTAAGCCTTTAGTTAAAAGACTAACTCCAAGATAGAAACAAGAACATTTTACCCTCCTGAGAGGCATTTGTAATTATTGCTTGCTTTATGACTGCAAATTTGCTTTATGCCTGGACCCATAGCACATTGTGATCAGTAAATAATAGTGTATAATTCTATGTCCTAAAAGCGGATGGCCTAAGGTGTAACAGCACAGCGCGATGCTTTCCCTGGTGGGTGTATCCAGGCTGACTTCAAGCCAACTAGCCCAAGCACTGACCTAGCTCCCTGTGCCAAGGGCACTACCCTACCTAATATAACCTCCTTCTCAGCAGTGTCAACTTCATAGGAGGGAAAATGAGCTGAGGAGCACACTGTATTATCAGCACTGTCCATCTTCTTGTACCCAAGATAGCTCAGTTACAGCTTGCTTGGGTGTCTTTTTGCTGCATCACACTGTACGGGAATAAAAACTGATGGAGTAGCACCAGGAATGACAAAGCAATCAGTACTGGTCAGCATGTCAGCAGGAACCAACAGATGACTAGCCCACCTATTAATAGGGGTGGGGGAATAAAAAATTATTCATTCTTTCAATAAAGAACAGAGGACAGCAATGAGGTAGTTTTGCAGATGAATTCTTCTGCCAAAATGTGAGAGGCAGAATGGGAGAAAGCGTATATCTGAGTGAGGTAACAGAGGCTGCTATCAAAGGTCTTAAAACAACAACAAAAAGTGTGTGTTTGCTGTAGCAGAGAGAGAGAAACACACTGAAAGATATAAACAGGGGGGACAGAGATCAAGCAAGAGGCAAAGAAAATTATCTTTTCAACACTATTTTCAATTAAAACAGGACAGGATCAGGAGTTTTTGGTTCCTGTTTTTTTCCTGTTAACAAGCTTTTTAAGAAAGGGGGAGTTTGTTTCAAGGGGGAAAAATCGTAAGAGGAAGAGAATGCAAAGAGAAAATCAAAATGCAAGGAAAGGAACAGGTCACTGGAGAAAGTGGAGGAGTTAGAGGTGTGAAAGAAAACTGCATCTGTAAGACAGAGAGGAAGTGAGAGTGGCAGTAAAGGAAGGGGAAAGGTGTGAGCTGATGGGAAGAGTAAGGTTACATCTCATTTTGTAGGTTGCATCTTTTGATAAAGCAACATGATCTAATACTAAGTGAATAAAGTGAGTAACTGTCATTCTGTCATAAAATGAGTCCTTTGCTAGGTCATTACTATGCACATTGTGGCAGTTCTCAAAATGTAATCTGTAGTAGTATATGTGATATAAAACAATTAGCAGAAAGAGGTCTTACCTACCAAAAAGGTCACAAGAGTAAACACAGGATTTTATACAACAGATGTTCAAAGTAGACAAAAAAAAAAAAATAGTATAGCAACAGTCAGCTTGATCAAGTGCTGACTGAGAAAATACTGTCTTCCTCAATGAACTGAAAAAGAATTTCTCAGTATCAGGAAAATCCTACTAAAGGCCATTTTTTCTGACAAGCGTGATGGGACAGTAAAAAAAGACTGTTATAGACAAAAGAAAATACAAAAATGCTAAATAGAATTTTCCTAGGAGCCCTAGTGAATTTGGTAACATCAAAAATATTACAAAAAGAACTAAGCTGTATCTTTTATTTTCCAAATGTTTGTCAGCTTTCTTGAAACATGATGCCAGCATCCTAAGGATAGCAGCACGTGGTGGGGACTAGCCAGCACACACATACTTCTCCTTCTCTTGGCCTGGAGGGATGATATTACTTCCTTTCCTCAGTACTGGAAAAATACAGATTACTGATCAGGGACTTTTGCAGTAGGAGCAGCAGCAGAAACATCCTGCCATCCTTCTGAAGGCATTTCTACAGTTTTCAGCAAATAGGAGCAATAAGAGCAGGGCACCACACAGGGGGTGTCAGGGCTTAACAGGGAGTCTTGCACCTAGCTTCTGTTACAGACAGCTGTAGCTTCCACCCTCCTCCTTCAAGAAAAGAGAAAAAAAAAAGAATGCTATAAACCCTTTTCATTATTTCTCAAAAATGAAATTATTTATATCTGGCACATCTGTATATTTTGTGCTATTTCTCCCCATTTCATACGCACAATTCTTTTTATTTTTGTATCAAAAGCCCTCTACATTGGCAGTTGCGTTGGTTATTTTGGTACATAGTTGTACATCCAATACACATCCAGGGCTGCAGTTGGCTCATGACTGTACTGACTAGAGATGCAACTCTTTACTTAGGTTTAGTGAGGTTTGCATCAGAATTATAGAGAGGGGCTTGGCAGAGGAACATCAAGATCTGTTGAGGCCACCAATAAAATGGACAAGTGCTCTCTCTTGCTCTTTAGCTGCTTTGTCAAAGCAGTCACTTCAACAGGAGTGTCAGAAGTTTTTTCCTGTTAAGAGACATAATGTTTTCCTGACCTAAGGGGAAAAAAATCTATTATATGATTCAGAAATAAGTTTAAAGGTTCTTTTCCTTTCATGAGTCAGTAGAAAACCAAGAACATGATGACACTTTCAGCCTAATTATGAAATATTTCAATTTTTTTATTACACAACATTGCAGAATCCTTAGTAAGAACTCCCAGTAACATTTTCTTGCTCATCTTCTAAGCCCTCAAATTAGACATTTGTCCTTTAAATTTTCTAACTGCTTTTCCCTTTCAGCTTGTTAAGAAATGAATCTAATTGTTCTAGACTTTAAATGACTAAAAGAAAGATCATCCAGGGGGTAATTTTGATACATAAAGTGGTTTTACTTTGACCCCATGCAGACAGTGCATTTACAATGCATACACTGAAGACTAGCACTACACACTGAAAGCTTTTGGGAATAAGGACTATTAATGGTGTCTAGTTATAGCACACAAACAATGGGGGCTCTTCACTGGCAGTACTTAGTAGCACCAGTGTGCATCTACTGGAATCTGTCTCATTGCGTCAAAGAGCTTCATAACCCACCAGAGACGAGGATGATTGCAGGAGAGGCTGAGTTGCCATTGGAGAAATCTTTCTCTGGATGAGTCAGTTCCACTTAAAGTTATTATACTAACTGTAAATAATAACAGTAATAATACATTCTCCTTGGGTATAGTTTCCTTTTCAAACACAGAGAAAAAATGTATCCATGAGTGCTTAAATAAATTACCGAATTCTTTAAATGTAAGTTCCTTTGAGTTTTTCTTAATGCCCCATGTTTCCTTCTTAAGAAATGCTCCATCTTGATATCAGAGACCACACAGGAAAGTCAGGAAATGAACCAGGAGCTGTGCTCCCAGTGTGGGCTCCAGCAGCCCCTACCTCCCAAGGAGAGGGGAAGGATGTTCATCCTCATCCACATGGACTCACCTGCTGCCAGTCCTGCATCTAACATGTCACTTTATTTACAGGTACTTCTGGATCCTGGTTTACAGCAGCTGTAGTTTGTTTAGCCAGTTCATGACTCCAAAAAAGCCTAAACCACTGCCCGGTTTGAAGGAACTATAAAGCTTCTATTAAGCCTAAGCTAGTATTCAGTGTGTCAGAACTGATTTACTGCAGGCTTTTCTAGGGCTATTGTATCATTTATGGAAGGGTTATTGAAAGAATCTCGAAACACTGAGAAAATAAAATATATGACAGTGTAATTTTTCAGTGTACCTGCGTACACTGCAGGTCATATTCTGATCGGTGAGTGATTTTGGAGCTAAATTAAATCCACTAATTTCACTGACACAACTATCTGCAACTAATACAGATGCAGAGACCATAAGAAATGCAGCTGGTTTGTCAGCAACAGCCTCTAAAGTGCTAAACACACACACACAAATAAACTTGTGTTTATAACAGCCTGATCTGCATCAGCTGAACTCCCTCAAAGTCAGTGGTGCTGCACTGGTTTCTTCGGGCCCCAGGAGGGCTGTGGCTGCTCAGTGCTGCAGCACACAAGCCCCAAACAGCTGACATCAAACATTCAGAATTAGAGGTCATCTTGAAACTGCAATTTTTCTGATAGTTTATTTAACTTGGTTTTAATCAAAGCTTTATTCTTACTCTTTTCTCTTCTTATTCTTAAGATTCTCAAGATGCATGACTGAGGATCATCGATTTACTTGCCAGGTAGGATCATGTACAAGCACAGAAAAGTCCAAGAAGCTTTTATATTTGCTCATATTTGCTTAAATGTCCCCAGATAGTTAGATCAAGTTCAGTCAGTGAGTTGTGATGCCCATCCAGTTAAGCTGTACTACAAATGTGGAAACAGTTTTTATCTGCTGTGTACAGTCATTGTTCTTCCATTTAAATGAACTTAAAATGAGATTACTAATTCTTTTAATTGCTCCCTAAGAGTTACTGTCTACTATTTTTGCCGAGCAGAGAAAACGTATGTGTGTTAAACCAAAACAAACTATATAAGGCACAGAAGATTTCCAGGTACATTATTTTGTTTTAAACAATTCAACTTTGGTTCCTATAGAAACACCAGCCTAAATATTTCAGTGGGATTGTTGGATGAGCTTTGAAAAAGCTGTGGAGTTTGGGGTTTTGTTTGTTTCCAAATGGCACCTCCAGGCCTTCAGATTTCTTGGTCTCCTGATCTACTTTAAACAAGTGAACTTGTACAGTCTTACGCTATCTGACAATCTGCAGCTCTGATATACAGAGCCTGAAATGTATAACAATAAACAAAAAGTTAATTTTTTACTTTAAAAAAAACCCAAAGTGATTAATAATAATTTAAAAGTTTATCAGAGTTCTATACATATTTTTAGTGTAACATTATTTAAGTACATGCATGACTATATTCCAAGAAGTGTAATTATACTTTGTGGATAGCAGATTACAGACATGCAAAGTACTGAAGTCCTGGATAATGACAATCACTTTGCTATAAGCAATATAACTAATGACAATACCTTCATCTTCAAATATGTTTTCAATGTCCATAGTCCTCTCTGCAGTATATCTTTCTAGGTTTATTTGAAAATGTCACAGATTTCTTAGCTGGACCTGTGTCCAGACTTTCAAATGGTAAGTCACATGAGGAATTCTTACTCATGTGGACTGAGTCATTACTCGCAGGAGCACAGGGTTGTGAAGGACCTCGGGAAGTCATCTTGACTGCTCCTGGACCATTTGTTACATTTAGGTTGTTCCCAACACACGTGTCAAGCCTGTGCGTGAAGGTCTTCCCTGAGACACAACAGTGTCCTTGGAAAGGTAATTCTGCTGGCCCACTTTTCTTGGAATATTTTCTAAAACTGTTTAACCTGAATGTCATGTGCTGCAATATAAGCTTTCTCAGTCATAGAGAAGGTTTAGACTGGTGAGGATTAAGGAAAGAAGAGCAAGCCTGTTTATAATAAAGTAGCACTGCTTATGCACTGAAACCTCATTAGAGGTTTGTGGAATATTTCAGGCCATGGCTTAGTGCCTAATAAATGATGGGTCACCCAGAGATAAACATACATCTGTGTATGATTGTTGAGTTTTTTCAGGTGATCTAATTATAATCTAATCAAAATTAACTCAAATGCCAATGAGAAGCAGAGGAACAGCAATAAGTGGAGTAATCCCAGTAGCCTAATCGATGGCACTCCAAATTGGCTGCTCCAAAACCATCTGAGGAGATTACTCTCCACATGGTGAAACCCTCCGCAATGGATCAAGGAGAGGATCTCTCTCCCAAGCTGTGCCATGCAAGCTAAGGGGTGTTTGCCCACAGGGATATGGAACTTATTGTGGGGTGTGGGGGAATTGAATCTGGGACTTATACAAAACTTACTGCGGGATCTTTTAAAGAGATTGTGGAAATGTGCAAGGCTTCCCATGGAATGTTCAGGGGAAGGATTAAAGGTGGGGAAAGGGAGAGATCTGGGTGAAGAAGGGAGGGAAAAGTTCATGAGAGAGAAAAGAGCATAAAAGGGGTCAATCATGTAAACATGCTGCTGGTCAATTTACTTGTCTGACTAAGCCCTGTGCTTGGCCATGGCAGACTATCTTATTTTCACATTTGATCTGACTTCCACCTTCTGTATGGGTGCACCCCATGTTCTTTGTGTGCACATGTGTGTGAATGCCAGGGATTTCCAGTCAGAGCAGACAATGGGAAGGATGAGAGGTCTGAGTGCCAGCAAGTGGAAAGGGACCACCACCCTGGGGGACTCAGGGGCTCAGAGCCAGCACCCAGGAGGGACCAGGGGCTGGTGCTTCCAGAGCCTGCCCAGACCAATTGTCTACAAAGAGCTGACAGAGGGACTCCTATGTTGTGTGTCTGCGTGTCTGTGTGTGTATATGCAGTTAACAGACTTAAGTCCTTATCTCCTGGAGAGGAGGAACAGAACAGAGCCATGCACACTGCACGAGGTTGTGTGAGTACTCCTAAGGACAAGTCTCCCTCTAGCTGTGCTGATTTGTGTGGCGGGCCATGTACGTGGTACGTGCATGTGTGCATGTGCATGTGTGTCTGTATGCGCTCATCCAGCACTGTATGACCTAACAGGACAGAAGAAATCCCTTACGTCCCAAGGCCCACCAAATTTGGCTACCTCTAAAAGATCTGTCCATCAAGACTAACATAGGTGCTTTTCAATGCCCAGATTTACATATATCTGCCAAAAAAATGCATGTATATTAAGCTAACCATTGGCTGGATACATAAAGTGAAAACATCTTTAATTATTTTTCAGCAGTTTTAGCTTTCATTAAAATATTGAGAATTGGAAAATACATAGAAACATTAACAAAGCTAAAACAAAAATTAATCTAACAGCTGTGTGTCGTAATGTGTAAACCCAGGAAATTAAATCAGCCAGGGACAGATAGATACCCAAAAGCATATGCAGTTATTCTTCAGCTGTCTGTCATCCACTAGGTCCCAGTTTTTTTATTCTTATTAGTCATTTGCCTAAATTCATCATCGATGGATGGCATGCACTTGTCATTTGAAAGAGCTAACAGCCTTGAAAATGTATACATAGACTGTTTCCAGAGCAGCGGAATAGCTAAACTGCTCTAGAGGATAAAACTCCTAGAAGAAAATTACATAAAGCCTCATGAACAGATAAAAAAGTGAGAAAACCAGGTAGAGTACAACCAGTTTTAGAATTCTTGTGGGTTTTCTTTTTATCACTGTATTGGAATTTGTTCCAGTCTAGTGTCCACCTGAAAAGGTATATATTTGTCAACAAGCTTATAAAGAAGACTACTGAGAGGTGTGGGTGAATGTAACGTGCTTGCCAAAACAAGACAACTACTTCACAAGAACGATCTAGATGTCTCAGCCTCAGGAGACCAGAGGCTTTAGAAAGTCCAGGGGAGGTTGTCAGCTGTAACATCAACTGCTGAACTTCAGGTCGTACCTGAGATATGTGTGCGGGTGCACATGCGTGTGCGTGGGGGTGTCTTGCAAATACTACTAATAATCCTCAGATTTCTAAGTGCTCTCAAACCAGCAAAGCATGGACAGCTACCCTCACTTTGTTTAGTGAAAGTTGAAACCACACAAAGAGAAATGAATGTATGTATGAAAACAAATCCCCAGCAACTGAAGCAGAGTCATACTGTTAATAGGTTTCTCGCACAGAAGTTTGAAATAGAAGTGCCTCTGAATCAGAATCATATTCTTAAAATACACTTTCATTAACTACCAGCTGAGAAAGCATACCACGGCTCCTGTCATCCTGGACAGAGTGAAGTGTCCTTCCTTCAGTCCTTTTGGGTTATATTCTTGGTCTAACCCACCTGGACTTCAAGAGATTTGTTCTCTTGAGGAACACTTTGAGTAATATTCTGTCTGCTTTGAAGACAATGGCAATCTTGCAATTGCCTTCAGTCAGGCTAAGAGTATATCTAAATAGGACCCAGCTAAAGCATGAGATTTGCTAGTGGATGTGGCAACCATCTGAAAACCCTTTCCTTTGTGTGGCTTGGAAAGGATAAAACCCAGGAAACATATTTTGACTTTCAGGCACCTGCATTTTCTCCCATATAGTGTCTATGCTGCTTGCTGAAACACATTTCAAAGATTTCTTGAGAAACTGCAAGGAAAAATGTCTACATGCACGGAAATGACTAAAAATCTTCCTTTGTCTTGACCCAGTGTGTGAAAACAACATACAATGAGTTGTAAATCACGTAAAATACTGCACCTATGGAAGTGATCTTTGTATTGATAGTCAGGGCTTCTCTGCTTTTTTATATTAGTTTTGTTAGACTTTAAACTAGCCATTGCCTACCATCACACACTGCAATTTTCAAGTATTTATAGAACTTACTATTAAAAAGGCAACCTTAATCAATGAATCAACTAATTTCATCACTAGAAACAGGGCTACACAACAGTATCTGAGACTTTACTATCTAGTAACCTAGCAACAATTTTGTTATCCAGGTAGTGATCAAAATACACCCATTAGAAAAATGGAAAATGTGTATGATAGACTGAGACAGTAGTAAAAATGCCACAAGCCTGATACTCTGTGTGTGTGAATATTGAACAGAAGAATGCAGTAGCTAATGAGATAAAGCTTTGTCAGAAACAAATCTGTGTGACTTTTCTCATATATGTTTGTCTTCTGGCAACTGGTATTGTCTGAACATTTTTTAGCTTTACACATTCTCCTATACAAGCAAACATACTTGCTACTCATCTAGCAGTATATTCCAGTATTGCCAGAGCCCAATGATGTATATATACTTTTAGTCATTTGATTTATACAAACACATACAGACACGCCAAATGACATATTCCCAATAAGTATGAAACTGCCTTTAGTGTTATATCTGTGCTGTGGTATCCCTCAATACAGAGTGAAAACCAAATCTCATGTTACCTCAAAATTACTTACTACCTACAGGGAGACCAGATAAATGTAGCATATGCCATGATGTTTAATGTAAACTGTGATTGTCAGTGTATGTGTTTGTACACAAGTTTTTTAGCTTGTAGACAGGGCTGATCACGTCTTGACAGAAAAGTGGTAATATTACCTCCACAATGGGCAAACAACTTACTTATAGTGAGTTTAAGTACTTGGCCAGTCATCACTTCAGTCCCTTTACTATATGGTCACCACCAAATTTTTCTGCTTTGCAGAGTTCAAATGTCTAAGCAGTCCAAGAGCAGTCAGGATTGCTTTGGGAATTGTATTAAAACTTGAGGTGCTGATTAAGTGCTGTATCTTAAGAACTAAATACCAACCCCATCAACTAGAAAAGCCCAAGTGATCTGAATTTGAGTAGACGCCCAAGGAGAAAGTGGGCATACATTGCTGTACTTGTCCAAAATCCCAGTTCTCTTCAGTGAAAGTAGTGTCAGCAATGAGGATCTGGTCTAACAGTTGGATCTGAGATTAAATATTTGCTCAAGATCTTTTCAGCTCCTTACCTGGGACTGCTGTAAAAGTGTTTGGTCTTTCACTTTACAAATCTTTGATGCTAAGATAGCAACACACCAGCATACCATTCACTGGGGAATAGAGATCTATAAACAAAGACCTGGTATACTCCCACGTGACCAGCAATTGGCAGGCTGCTCCTTCATTAGAGTGCACTGGCCAGGCTAGGATCCTGAAATACAGAGTATTGATTTGAAGGTGACGTGTTTTAGTGCTAAGCATTAGCCAGACCACCCTGACACAGATGTGCAGTGGGAGAAATTATTTGAATATTGAAGATTTCCAATGAATTTGCAATATTCCAGCACAATAGAAAAGTCTGTAACTTATGTAAAAGTATGACAAGTTGGTGAAGAACAAACCTTTCACCTACAGGCAGCCTGTTAAACACCCACACTTATCCTGTAGAGTATTAGTGGACTCCTGTAGCTGTTGATTGAAGAGAAAAATGTAGAGCGATTTTTTCTTTGTCAGAAAGCTTTCAAAATCAGTAATTGTGAAATGTTGCTGTCCAAATCGGTAACAACTTGGCTTTGCTGGGGCTGCCAAGTGCTGCAAATATCTACCTGCCTAAAAAGCAAAGAGGCAGAAATGAAAGAAGTACACCTTCAAGATCTCGATCTTCCCTGTGCTGCCACTCAGCCTGCCTGATACAATCTGATGGTGAGCTTTAAAGGCAAGTCCTGATTTAATTCAGAACCTAAGATCCCTCTAGGTACCGTTCTTGAATTGACAGATGTGTCTTTCTGTCATTCCTGAGATTGTTTCTAATGTAAACCTCCTGCTGCAATCCCCTAATAGAAGCACTGACTGACTCATTTTTGTCTGATTCCTCAGAAGAATGAGTAGGTCAAGCAGTGGGAAGGCTGCTAGACGAGGAGATAAATGTTTTCTGGATGTTAAGCAAATTCATCTACACAAATGTTTGTTGTAATGCACTGTTTATTACTGCCAAAATAATAGTAAAAGTCAGGGAATTTACTAATTCTTCAACAGCAATTCTGCTCTATCCCACTGGTTAGCATTTTAATATAAAACTATAAATACAACTTGCATTAACACAGCAAGGTAAAAGTAAATTGAACAAAACCACATGAAAGTGACAGCACCCAATGTGTAACAGAGATTTCCAACAGATTAGCAAACATAGCATTTCATACTCCTGAAAAAATAAAAAACAGAGCAGAAACCAGGAGGGACCAACAATTTGTCAAAACATCAGAAAGTTGTTCCTGTGGACCATTCCAGGGCACTTGTGTGAGCCACAAAAGCAGGAAAATTGAGCGCTTTGCCATCAAAAACACCAAGGTTCACCAAGGGTAAACTTCCTTCCACTGGCACTGTTCGAATTGCTTACCACTTTTGTTGTATCCAAACCCAAAATGCAGCTTCTGACTGAGATGACAACAATTTGGTTGTAAAAGATACATTTGGAAAATATGACAACACATTTGCTGCACTCTTACTTAAAATACATACCGATCCATGCTGATTGTTTTCTGAGGCTTTGGGTTTTAGGGTCTTTTTTACAGGTAGACCAGCCATACTCCGTTCAGGTAACAAAGTTGTTTCCACTGAAGTTTCAGCTGGGGGATCCCATAGAGAAATATCACAAATTTCTGAAACATCAGTGAGTCTTAAAACTCTGTATGTGACAGGATTTGCTGGTATATTTGGGAGCTACGTTCCTGACTCTGACCGCCTCCATCCAGCTGAGGTTCAGCACCTTGTCATGTGAATGGACCTGCTGAATTCCACTCAGCCTTGAAAAGACACTGAAAAATTTCAAATGTGAGCATCGCATTTATCACCAAAAAAAAAAGATTCAAAGTCATAAAACACTGGGATTGGCTTGGCAGATTATTCCAGTTAAAGAAATTAGAGTTCAGCTCAAAATATCTACAGGGTAAAATAATGATGAATACACAAATGGCCTCGCACAGATATTTTACTAGCACACACAGTAATGACAGCCAGTCCGTACTTTATTTTGTTGCTGAAAAGAAAAACATATATTTCTCTCTCTAAAGCAATCCACATTTAAAACAGACATTTAAGAAGGTACATGTTTTCTTAGCAAAAGTTAAATCCAGTTAACAGAACATCACATATTCATATGACAACCTGTCACTGTCTTACTTTTTCATTAATGAATTTGCTTAGTTATCTTTCCAACAGACACAATATAAGACCTATAATTGGTAACCATGATCTTGACAGTCCTTCAGCTACTTCTTACAGCAGCACTGTGCTACAGCTGACAAATTACATCTGTAATGTAACACATATACTCCTGAGTACAAGGACACTTCACCAAGGGCAAATTGTGCCTGACAAACCTGGTGGCCTTTCATGATGGAGTTACAGCATCAGTGGACAAAGGAAGAGCAATTCACATCATTTACCTGGACTTATGCAAAGCCTTTGACACTGTCTTGCATAGCATCCTGGTGGCCAAACTGTAAAAATATGGATTTGATGGATGGACCCCCTGCTGGATAAGGAATTGGCTGGATGGTTGCGCTCAGAGAGTGGTGGTCAATGGCCCAATGTCCAAGTGGAGACCGGTGACAAGTGGTGTCCTGCAGGGGTCAGCACTGGGACTGGTGCTACTTCAGATCTTTGTCAGCGACGTGGACAGTGGGATCAAGTGCACCCTCAGCAAGTTTGCCAATGACACCGAGCTGTGTGGTGCAGTCAACATGCTAGAGGGAAGGGATGCCATCCAGAGGGACCCTGACAGGCTAGAGAGGTGGACCCATGCTAACCTCATAAAGCTCAACAAAGCCAAGTGCAAGGTCCTGCACATGGGTTGAGGCAATCCCAAGCACAAATACAGGCTGGGTGGAGAATGGTTTGAGTGCAGCCCTGAGGAGAAGGATTTGAGAGTGTTGGTAGATTAAAAGCTGAACATGAGCCAGAAGAAGAGGGCAGATTTAGACTAGATATTAGGAAGAAATTATTTATTTCAAGGATGATGAGGCACTGGAAGAGATTTCCCAGGGAAGCTGTGGATGCCCCATCCCTGGAGGTGTTCAAGGCCAGGCTGGATGAGGCTTTGAGCAACCTGGGCTAGTGGGAGGTGTCCCTGCCCATGGCAGGGGGTTGGAACTCAATGATCTTTAAGGTCCCTTCCAACCCAAACCATTCTGTGATTCTAAGTATAACAATGGACATTAAAAGCATGCTCCACAACATATCTATTACATCTATTATATAAACTGACATAATGAAGTACCACATGGGCTCACTTACAGCTATTTGAAAAACATTAAAAATTTATGTTATATGGACAGGAACATCCAATACTCAACTTCTCTAAGTGAATATTTAAGAAGCACCATGAATTACAGTGCCAACTAGCGGGGCTTTAAGGCACTTTGGATGTCAGCAAAATCACTGTATTATAATGGACACCCAAAATAAGTCATACATAAACCTACCGATGCTCACTATTACATCTGTAAAACTCAGAAATTCTGGGAGGCGATGGGTTCCAGTCTCATAACATGGGTTATGCAATATTACACTCTTTCATGTAGAAGGGTCAATTTATATTGTTTTCATATTAGATGTTGCAGCCACCATGGCATTCTTTCTGTCTTTGTATTTCCCCTGTGCCTTTTTTTTTTGCTCATTTTCCTTCAGTTCTCACTATATTTGTTTTTCCAAAAGAAACTCTGCACAGTTTCCCAAATGTACAATCAATGATCTTCTGTGTACATGAGTGGCAAACTCTCAGATGCCCCAGAGAATAGAAAAGGAAGGATATTATAGGTACAGAAGAGCAGACATCCCAGGTGTCTGTGCCAAGAGCTAACTCATTGTCTTAGCTCTGATTTAGCACTGATCTTGACAGATTTGAGTTGTTTCTCCATCAGTACAAAATCTCTATCCTACAAGATTTTATTTTAAAAATTATAATCACTCAATGAAAAAAAAACCCAACCCCTTTGCAGCAGTTTTTCTGTCTTCAAAAATTTCATTGCTTTATTTGCATGAATATCTCACAGAACATTTTTTTCTTTTCAAATCTGTGCTGACAAGACTTGCTGAACTCAATTGTTCAATAATGCATCAATATGTTATTTTGTATTTATGATGTAGCTCTTTGCTATCCCCCCATAGTGCTGTGCTGAAGTTTGGAGCCAAGAATGAGTTACATGCCTGCAAAGCACCATGTGTGCTAATTGTGCTTTATATATCATTAATGTGCAATGCATCCTGATACCAAGCTTCCAGAGCCCCAAGGCCTTCTGAGACATTCAAAGAAAGAAGAGAGGAGATCCCACTTGTCCTCATCATTTTCTACCTCCTTTTGTTAACTTTTGGTTAACACTCATTAGCAGAACATGGGGGGAAACTCAGCTTCGGATGGCAGTCATTCTCCACCTCGGTCACATACTTCTGCTTGTTGAAGCAACGTGCACATGTGCATTGCAGCATTATTTCACTTGAATTTTGGCATACGGTGTCAAGCTGTTTACGCTTTGCCGACACAGATGCTTTCTACGGTGCTTTCTCTAGGAAGACCCTTTCCAAGAAAACCTTGTTAAGCACCTGACAGAACCAATCTTTTAATTTCAAGACACTTGGACCTTTAGATGTAATTACATGTATAAATAGAATGACTCACACAATTTTGTTGCTGTTTGTACCTTACATTTCATTATTTTCATTTAGCTGGCAGAGAGCCAACAATTGTAGTCTTCCCTGGAGAGAGAGTAGTGAATCCAATTTACAGACATTCCTTGTAGTTGTTCGGTAAAAGACTGCCTGGACGTGTGGTTGAGCACAGAGGTGAACTTACATACATTAGGATGAGCGCAGATCAAAGTACCAGATCTTATTTTATTTTTAATTGAAAGACCAGAAATTCAAGAGAGTGTGGCAAACCGTACAGGCATGAGAGCCCATCTGGACATGTTTGACAGGGCTCCTGTCACACCGACAACTTTCTACAGCTCAGTGGTGTCTGACGAATTTTTAAATAATTTTCTGGACATATTGAAAGAATATTGAAAGGGTCCAACCATGAAGCAGTCCCTGACAACTGCTCAGCACTGTATCTTCTCTGCTGCTGACCTGAATGAAGACAGCCCTGTGGGCTGCTCTGCTACAGCTGGTGTGTGGGGACTGCTTCAGAAAGGAGTACACTACCCGCTCCTCGTCTGGGGAGAAAGGAGAACCATAAAAGCTGCTGTATTCCTGGTAAACACACCCCTAGCATTTAACAGCTCACTTTGCTTCCCTTAATTTCATTACATTCCTTACATATGTTGCTTCCTTTAAATTTATTATACAAATACAAAATTAAAAGCCTTGAAAAGACTAACATATTCCTATCAAATGGAAGCTCCAGGTTTGTGCTTTTCTGTGTCTTCTTTGAAGTTTACCCAAGTGAATACTCCCAGCTCAGACGTACAGTCCCAAATCTCACACAGAGAGTCATGTGCCTTTGGAACTCGGTATGGCTCAGTCAACTGCATGGGAAAGATAATACAGAAAATACCATCACAAACTGTGCTACAGAGTTCTGAAAAGGAAAAGCATAAAAGTACAAACAGCTCATCTCATAACAACCTCATATGATGCTCCCACTGGAAAGTAAACACAGCCTATGGGGAATTTCCCAGTAGATCCAAATAACTTCCAAATAACTGCATGGTTCAAACAAACTACAGGGTAAAGAAGACAGAGAGAAAGAGAGAGGGGGAGAGGTCATGGAGACATAGAGAAATTGCAGAAATGACTGTCCCAAAGCATCCAGTTCATTTTGAAGTCACTCTGATCCACTTCAATTAAGATGACTAATGATCAGAAAACATTTAAAATAATTTCATTTTCTTTCTGGACCTTTCGCTTGTAAGTACCATGATTTTTTTAAGAGCTACAGAAGCTATTTTGAGCAGAGGTTATAAAAGTACAGTTCTTGAGAGTAAAAGAAAGTCTTACTGAAGATCAAGGGGTTCTTACAAAATACAGGTGGATGATATTTCCCTGTTGCATTCAGTTTTATGCAATTAATACCGTACTAGAAATGAAGTGGTGTAAATGGATGAAAAAAATTAGTATAAAAGATCTGACATAATATACAAGGAACTACTATATTGACTATGTGTTCCCTGTTCCTTCAGTCCATTTGATCCTTTACTTCTTAATTAGTATTGTTCATGTCTATGTTAACGTGATAACCTGAAGCAGGAATGCACTTCTGAATCAAATATCCTGCTATTCCTGTTTACTCCAATTTGGTTCACATCTGTGTGACCTCAATTTCTTTCATATAAGCCTAAATGAAAAGTTGAACTCCACAAGTTCACCTGATGTGCTCCAACCACTGACAGGACAAGAAGAGAGTTAGTCCAAATATATGTGCCAGGGCTGCCAGGTCCTTGGCACCAATGGTTTCCCCCTGTGAAACTGTTCATATTGCACTGAACTACCTGCTAACGTGGACGTAGGTAGAAAAACAGTAAATCATTCACTTTCATTCTTGCTATCCTGCTGTATTTGCAGCCTGACTAGCAATGCAGAAAATTTGAAATGTAAAAGGCTTCATAATCCTTGTTATAATTCTTAATTGCTGTTAAACATCACAAATATAAGTAACACTATTCTGGCCCTTGAAAAGCAAGTCTTGTCGTGGCATGGCTGCCCAGACAGAATTGAGTCAGACAATGGGACTCATTTCCAAAACAGTCTCATAGATACTTGGGCCAAAGAACATGGTATTGAGTGGGTGTACCACATCTCTTACCATGCACCAGCTTCTAGGGAGACTGAACAGTACAATGGACTGCTAAAGACTACACTGAAAGTAATGAGGGCCAGAACTTTTAAAAACTGGGATACACATTTAGCAAAAGCCACCTGGTTAGTCAACACTAGAGGATCTGTCAATTGGGCTAGCCCTGCCCAGTCAGAACTTTTATGTACTGTGGATGGGGACAAAGTCCCTGTGGTGTGTATCAAGAATATACTGAAGAAGACAGTCTGGGTTATTCCAGCCTCAGGTAAAGGTAAACCTATTTGTGTGATTGCTTTTGCTCAAGGACCTGGGTGCACTTGGTGGGTGATGCAGAAGGATGGCAAAGTCCAATCCCCCTCAAGGGGATTTGATGGTGGGTAAAAGTGGATGATTAATTTAGTTGTATATTGTTAATTTCTGCATAACCCTGAGACTGAATATTATCATTGCGATGATTGTTATGTATTATGCTAATGATATTCTATTAAGAATCTACAGGTTTGATGGAACCAAAACTGATGTCTGGCAACTTCCTTGAGACTGACATCCTCAACCTACAGACCATGGACGTGGACTGTGCCAGGTACACCAGATGTGGGAGTTCCAGATGCAGAATGTAACAGAGACTATACACCATCCTTCTGCTGCATCCAAAAACACACACTCTACCAATTAAGTAAACTCCGCATCTTCCTTCCTGCCTTGAAAGTCTGTCATGACAGATGGAGCCCAAAGTCATGGACTATATGAACTGAATGGTGAATGGTATGGAATAAAGGGTGGAGAACATCCTGGGTTCAGCTGAGACAGAGTTAACTTTCTTCATAGTAGCTAGCAAGAGGCTGTGTTTTGGATTTGTGCTAAGAAGAAAGCTGATAACAGTGATGCTTATAGTTGTTGCCAGGACAGTCAAGGACTTTTCAGCATCTCTGCTGTGGCCGCTTCTGCAGGTGCAGGAGAAGCTGTGAGGGAGCACAGCCCCAGCTACTAGCCTAGGATTTGATCTTAAGTTTAGGACTGAGACCCAAAATGGCCAGTAATCTATTCTATAACATACACATCATGCCTAGTATAAAAGTGAGGGGTCTCTGGAAGCTCATCCCCTCTGCCTCCAGGTCAGCTCTCTTTCCAGGCTGGTTCTCTCGGGATGGTCCCTCTCACTGGGTTGTCTCCCTCCCTTGGTCAGCTCTCAGTCTGGGATGTCAGGTTTTTTTCTCTGTTCCAGGAGTGTGGTTTTGGGACTCTCCCTGCTCTGGGATCGTTAGCCGTGAGCAAGCTGAGCCTTGGTCATTGGGTGGTGAGCAGTATCACTGCGTACCACTCCTTTGTATATTTGTATGCATTATTATTTTCAATATTATTGTAGTTTAGTTATTAAATTTTCTTATGTCAACTCACGAGCCTTTTTTCCCTTTACCCATCCAATTCTCTCCCCCATTCCCAGGTGGGGAGGGGTTAGTGAGTGAGCAGTTGCATGGGGTTGGCTCCCAGACAAGGTAAACCCATCACACTGACAAAGAGAACCAGAGATGCTGAAGTCCAAAACTGGAGGAAGCCTTCATCTGCCTCACAGAGGAACAGTCATTCGTTCCCTGACAGCCATTCCACTGCTCTGTCCTTTATAGAAATACTCAGTAGCTTCTGTCTCTTCAGCTTTGCTAAGTTAGCTCTAAATCATCATTCATATTTGCCCTCATCAAATAATCACAAATTATTTCTAAGGGTTTTTTTTTAATTATTATTATTATATCTATCTCAAAACCAGAAAAATGACAGAAAGTTTGCTGTAAAAACACTTTTTAAAATTCTGCCTTTATGGAGCTACAATAATAATATCTAAAAAAGAAAGAGGTTAAAAACAGAATGAAGGGAAGAAATCTTCAAAAGAAATGAGACAACAGAATGAAGCTACAGAAAAAGTAAGCAAAGGGGAACTTAATGCTAGAAAAGGAGAAAAGCAGCATGTGTGAGAGAAGAGAAAGATGTAAAAGATAAAGAGGGAAGATGATTGAATAGAGAAACAGAGGCCATAACATTAATTGACTTGGCTTAAGTCACCACTGGTAGAAAGTCTCCACTTGGCTCATCTTTATTCTGTAAAAAGTGTTTGCCAAAGTCCATAATGAAGTCTGGATACACAGAAAATCTGTTGTGAATTCTCTGGGCCTTTGCGTATTTCTAAATCATTCTAAATATCACAGGAAAAAAAAAAAACGAACTGAAAAGTAACAATCTTCTGTGTCTCCTTATAATGGAGGTAGAATTTATAACATCACTTTGAAAAAATTATAAGCTTATTTTTTCAACATTGCAATCCTCATACATGGTAATAATTTTAAAACGGTGTGTTATAACAAGAGATCATTATTGCACCATTTTTTACCTAAAGACTAAGAAACCCAAAACAGTCTTTTGGCAAAATAGCAGTAAAATACCATTTAATACCTATTTCAACCCTTTAAAATTCAGGTACAGCAAAAAAAGTTGCACTTTTCAGATCATTTAGGAAAAACAGCTTGTATCACTGCAATGCTTCCTCTGCATGATTCAAGACATGACTGTCATTGTTATTGTTACTACAATAATACTACTTGCATGTTACGTTTGACTAAAAATATACTATATTTCCTCATTAACAGTCCGTTCTATCATCCTAAAGTGAACCTGTCCGTGGACCGTAATACTTGGAGACAGACGAAAACTATTCCCACAGTCACAGGAAATTCCAGAGGCTGGTAAATCTATCTGCAATATTCTGTACTATAGTCACCCTGTGCACGGCAGACACCACCACCACCCTCCCCCAGCCCTGCCCAGCCGTGTGAAAGGCAGCTATGCAATGCAATGCACTGCTCAGGAATTGATTCTGCTTTCTACAACCTATATCTATGTATATCAATGTAACTATTAACCAGAGAGAAGAGAAAAAAACAAAGGTCAGTTCCATGACAGCTGTCATTCATCCTGTGTGTGAGGTGCCCTTCTGGCCCCACCAGGGAACACAGATTCTCGTAAGGGATCCAAATCATCCAGAAAGTCTCCTCAAATTCTTAGCATCAACTTTGCTTAAAACACTAAGTGTATTTATATGGCAAAAGGAAAACAAAAAAAAATTAAATATTGAATTTTAATTACTTTTAAATAATGCACAATTATTTTTAGAAATTGGGCAACAAAGAGGTCCTGATGAAACTACTGCATAAGGCTGTGCTAGTACGAGCCTGCCTTGTCTGCTGTCTCATGTTTGTTGTTTTCACCTGTCCTCAGTGCCTCTATTTCTGTCTTCTGAGTGTTATAAAATGCCAAAGCAACTATTGAAGTCCTGAATCTTATGGGTTTTACTTTTCTGTAGTTATTAATAGGGTCTCTCTGTTCTAACAGAAACCTCATTTTTTGAAACTTCTTGGAACCTAATCTTGTAATCTCTCCAGTGAAAAAGCACAGCAACCCTAGTTAAAGCAATAGCTATGGGAGCTATGGGAACAGAGAGGTGGCAACATTATTTTTGAGTAACTGTTCTTCCAAATAGGAATGTCTGGTTAGAGATGGGAGGAGCACACCAGCCCATCAGCCCAAGAGACTCCTCTCTGTCTCCTCTCTTCTTGTTTGATAAGAGGAGAATGGCAGATTTTACCAGAGATCAGAGGCAACTGTCTGATCCCAGTGGGCTTTGGGGACCTGAGAGGTCTTG
>VZTO01024753.1:0-10504 GCA_013400615.1 Syrrhaptes paradoxus
GGGGGGCAGACAATGGCGGAGGGGGGCAGCGATCGGGGGGTAGCGGCAGCGGCGGGTCGCTGGTTTTTACCCGCCTCTTCCTCCTCCTCCTCCTCCTCCTCCTCCTCCTTCTTCTTCTTCCCGGGGAAGAAAGTTTCAACTTCGATCGCGGAGCAACAACCGGGTCGGGCTTTTTGCAGCCTGGCCCCATCGGTACGCCAACTTTCTCTTCGTTTTACCGAGCCGGAGCCAACGGGCCCGGTTCATGCTGGGGTTCAGTTACCGGCTCCGGCTCCACCGCCGTTGCTGGCCGCCCCCCCACCGCCGCCGTCGCCGTCGCCGGCCTCCGGGTTAACGGTGGAACCGTCGCGTTGGCCCAGCGTCCCGGCGATGCGGAAACTTTTTGGGGAAAGCTGCCGGCAATCTACTGGGGAAAGCAACGGGAATGGGAACAGAAGTGGGAATGGTACCGGGAACGGAACCGGGATTGGAAGCGGGAATGGGAATCGGGGAGTTCCGCCACCGCCTCCACCCCGTAGTCGTGTCCCGCATCCGTCTTTCCGTTCTGCCCGTGGAGCTTTGCCGGAGCCCGGCCCGCATTCCTGGCATAACTTGACTCGACCGCAACCACCCTCCTCCTCCTCCTCTTCCCCATCACCCCGTTCCAACAACGGCGAGGATGAAGCGGCGGCAGCGGCGGTGGCATCCCCTTCTCCTCCTCGCGTGTCATCCGGCAGTGAAGGCGAAGGGCAAAGCGGTGCCTACCGTCAACGCGTCGCCCGGAAGAAGAAGAAGGAGAGCGGTGGTTGGGAGAGCTTGGCGGATGGCGGTAATACCGAGGCTGAAGGCTGCGGGAGGGTGGTCCCTCGTCATCCGTTGCCTGTGGTGGCCCGTGTCTCCAAGGTGAACATCTTGCCCTTCAGCAGCCCCGGCGGGTCGAGGAACAGCAGTCGTTATTCCAGCACGGAGACGCTGAAGGAAGAGGAACAGTTTGGGATTTGTTGGCCCAATCAAGGACGGACTGTCCAGGCAGGTTATGGTGTCTATCGGTCACCTAGTTTTGGGACAAGTGATGGCCTGGTGTGGGGACAACCGGCGGCGCGTGTCCGTCCCAAGGTACCGCAGGGCACGGCCAAGGTGAAACCGGACTTGGAGAACCTGGACCAGGTGGGGCTGGAGGGGGAGCAAGCCAAGCACCGCAAATCCTTGTCCAACCCCGACATCGCCAACGAGACCCTGACGCTCCTCAGCTTCCTCAAATCGGACCTCTCGGAGCTAAAGGTAAAGAAGAAAGGGGTGAGGATCGGCCTTGACACGGGCTCTGATGGCTGCTCTGGTGTCACCGATGCCTCCCCAGGCAGCCGTGGCACCCCTCCATCCCCCAACCGCTGGGCACCGGGTGAGCGGCCAACACTCAAGGACCTGACGGCCACTTTACGTCGGGCCAAGTCCTTCACCTGCTCTGAAAAATCAGGGACACGGCGTCTTTTCCTACAGAGCACCATGAAGCAGAGTTCCTCCGAGCTCCTTCTGGCCACCACTGACAACCAGGACCAGGTGGCTTCGGATAGGGGACAGCGGGGGGACGAGGATCCTCTCCCCATGGTCATCCAGGACCAGTACATCCAGGAGGCAAGGCAGGTCTTTGAGAAGATCAGCAGGATGGGTTCCCAGCAGGACTACGGCTTCACGGCCGAGCAGAAGGACAGTGGAGGTGTGGAGGGTGCCGAGGTGGTGGCACTGACGGGGACGACGGACGTGACCCTTCAGGGACGGGCGGAAAGCACGCAGTGTTTGAAGGAAGCGGAGTTGGAGAACCTCGCTCATAGGAAATCCGTGGAGGAGCTGTCAGGTCACGGGTCAAGCGTGACGGACGAGGGCATCGTCACAGAGCTGGAGCCCACGGGGATGCCCTTCCAAGACCTGCATGAAGCTGTAGACACCTGGACATTGCCCAATACCGGACCAGCAGCCAGTGACATCGAAACGCCACTGCCCGCTCACCCGGTAGCGGCAGTGGAAGACTTTCCCGCTGGCAAATCCGAGACACCGAGCACCCCCGGCAGCTTGCGACGCCGCCGTAAGTTCCCCTCAGTGGGTGCCAATGGGTTGGAGGGTGGCAATGAGGGTGGCAACGAGCCCTACCGCTCCTTGAGCGATCCCATGCCCCACCGGAGATGCTCGGTGGCGGAGGAGGCGAAGAACTTCTCCGTCGACAGCAACCTTCTGGGCTCGCTGAGCGCCAAGGCCGGCATCCCTCAACCCGCTGCCATTGCGGGCAGCGCAGGTAGCGCCGGCAGCGACCTATCGCTTGGCAGCGATGGGCCACGGGACTACAGCAGCCTCATCCAAACCATCGTCAGCCAACCCGGCGCCATGGCCAAGGTCATCGATGAGAAGGGCAACGGCAAGACCATCAAGAAGAAATCATTGAGTGACCCCAGCCGCCGCAGCGAGCTGCTGGCCGGTGCCTTCGAAGGTCCTGGTGAAGCCATCAGCGAGCTGGAACCCAGCATCCCACCATCCAGCAGCGAGCCCATCCTCTCGGCACAGCCGGCAGCACCGGGCACCGGCCGTGGCTATGGCTTTGACCCCAAGTTGGCTGATGTGTTGTCCCCTCGCATCGCCCGGCGCAGCTCCAAGAAACGTTCCAACCGTGCAGCTCACCAAGAAAACCAACCACCGCCAACACCTGCCGTCCTCGCCAAGAGCCGCCCAGCCACCAAGCACGTCCGTCACACCAGCGAGCCTGCTACTTTTGTCCCCATCACCGTCCCCGAGCCACTTGTCCCCTCTGGCCACCACAGCCACCTCCCCGCTCCGGCTGCCAACCGCTCACCCAGCAAATCATTCCCAACTCTCCAACCTCCTTCGCTGGAGGATGTCACCAAACGGTACATGCTGGCCCTCAACTCAGGTGACACGTCCCCCGGTCCTGGGGATGGACCTCGCTCTCCGCCTGCTGCCCCACCGCCCCGGCTACCCCGATGCCCGCGCCCACCCGATGAACACAGCCCCAGGACCAAGCCACAGGTGGTAAGTACCCATCCATCCTAAAAAAAACTTAGTTTTGTGGGGTACATGACCCCTCCAAAGCCTTGGTGGCTTTGGAGGTCCCTTGCGTGTCCCTCGTTGGGAACAAATTCCCATCTGCGGATGTGCTGCCGGATGGCCAAGAGCCTTCCCAGCCCTTTCCGGAGGTCCCAAGGGGGTGAGCTCTTGTTTGTAGGAGTCACTTCCCCAAGAAAATGGTGATTTTTTTGGGTGGGAAGAAGCAGTTTTGGGGTTAAATAGCACCAAATTGGGGTGGAAAGTGGGTTTTATAGATACATATATTATATACAATATTATATACAGCATTTTTTGCTGATGCTATATAAGGTCACAGTAAACAGATGTCCTCTTGGCCAGCTCCAAGATGCTGAACCAAAAATTGCCTTTTCCTTGGCAGGGAAGGATTAAATGCTCCTTTTGCTTGGGATTCCCCATTATTGAGCAAATTGACATTTTCCCCCCCAAAAGATCACCATCCTTCTGGCTGGGACCATGGGCTTTGCCGTGCTGGAGGGGGAAAAAAGGAAAAATATTGCGTGCACTGAATATTTTATCTATGGGTGAAGTTTTATCCTATCCGTGGAAGAATTAATCTGGGGGGGATGCAAAGGGGGTTTGCTCGCCCCGACGCGCGGCTGTGTGCTTTGGGGTTGCTCTTGGGGTGGGTTTTTGGCATTGCTGACCCTTTGGCTGTTGTTTGAAGATGGATTTGGGTTCCCATCGCTCCGGGTGTTTGTGCCGGAAAGCATTTGGAAGCACCACCTCCTCCTGCGGCACAGCAACGCCGGCACCCACGGGGCTTTTAATAGCTCCGGGAGAAGCCCAGAAATACCCGTTCCCGTGGGGGATGAGGCGAGAGCTCGCGNCTCCCGAAACACAGATCCCTGTGGCATCATTCCCCTAAGGTACTTTATTGGGGTCAAGCATCCCCACAGCATCTTCCCCCAAGACATTTTCCTGGGGTCCAGCATCCCCACAGCACTATTCCCTGAAGATATTATCTTGGGGTCCAGCATCCCCAGAGCATCGTTACCCCAAGATAGCATCTTGGGGTCCAGCATCCCTGTAGCATCATTCCCCCCAAGATATTCTCTTGGGGTCTAGCATCCCCACATTGTTGATCCCCGAAGATATTATTTTGGGGTGCAGCATCCCCGCAGCATCAATCCCCCAGATATTTTCCTGGGGTCCAGCATCCCCACAGCTTTATTCTTATAATAATATCTTGGGGTCCAGCACCCCCACAGCGTTATTCCCCAAGATATTATCTTGGGGTCCTGCATCCCTGCAGCATCATTCCCCCAAGATACTCTCCTGGGGTCCAGAATCCCTGCAGCATCGTTACTCCAAGATATTCTCGTGGGGTCCAGCATCCCCACAGCATTTTTCCTTGAAGATATCTTGGGGTCCAACATCCCCAGGGCATTATTACTCCAAGATTTATCTTGGGGCCAAGCATCCCTGCAGCATCATTCCCCCCAAGATATTCTCCTGGGGTCCAGCATCGCCACATTGTTGATCCCCGAAGATATTATCTTGGGGTCCAGCATCCCTGCAGCATCATTCCTCCAAGATACTGTCCTGGGATCCAGCACCCCTGCAGCATTATTCCCCCAAAATATTCTCCGGGGTCCGGGGGGGCTCTGGCCCTCATCCACCTCCTTCCCCAGCTGTTGTCCCCATTGCCAGACAACAGCCGCTGGTGGCCAACAATGGGGAGTTCTTGGCTCCCATATAAAACATCCTTGGAAAGAATTTGGGGTGAATTTTGCAGTATTTTTGGCTGGTGTACCGGTCTAGAGCAAGGCACTTGTCCTTTCCAATCTCGGGGTGAAAAGTGCTATTGAAGCATCAAAGGGGTTAACGAGGAACCTCCCGGGGTCCCGGCTGGCAGCACCTTGGGGACATCGACGTGTCCCTGAGGCGAGGCGATGCACCCGGCGGCATTTCTTTATAAAGAACTCTCTCTTACTAAATTATTCATATGTGAAGTTTATATAATATATGGTTTCTATCAATAATTTATCAAGAGCTATCGCTTATTCGGGAAGCTCCGTGTGGCACCCCAGGGATGATGCTCGCCCCGTGATGTCCCAATATCAGGGATGCTCTGCTGACCCTGCACCCCGATACCCTTTGGGCTTATTTTAGGTGAATTTTTACCAACTCCAGCACTGGGCTCTGGCAACTGGGAGCCCAGTTTGGTTGAGCATCACCTTGGGGACACAGGCCACCCCAGGAGGCTGGTCCTTGGGGATGCTGCTCCTCACCTTGCTTGAACTCGATGCAGAGGGTGCGAATTTTCCCTTTTAAGGGCAACACCGCAGCTGTATCTTCAAATCTCTCTCCTGCCTTTGAGTTTCTTTGTGCTGCAGCCATAACATAACTGAAACCAGGATTTTTTTTTTTAATTTCTCTTTTTGATTTATTATATAGCCAAGCTGGGTTGTTTTATTTCAGATGGCACCAGCTGGGGCTGGAGGGGGGGGGGGACGGAGGGGGACCGAGCCCTGCAAAGGAGTTGCTTTAATTATAGACCAGAGCGTGGAGGACCGGATATAACTTGGCACCGGGACGGCTGGCTGGGAGCAGAGATTTACGTGCTCCCTGACCAACGGCGAAGGAATAAGATTTTTTATTATTTTTTTTTTCCCCCTCCCTAACTCAACTGGGAGGCGCAGCATCGCCAAAATATTCTCCTAGGGTCCAGCATTGCTGCAGCATCAGTCCCCCAAAATATTCCCCTGAGGTCCAGCATCCCCAAAGCATCCTTCCTCCAAAATATTCCCCTAGGGTTCAGCATCCCTGCAGCATCAGTCCCCCAAAATATTCTGCTGGGGTTCAGCATCCCTGCAGCATCAGTCCTCCAAAATGCTCTTCTGGGGTCCAGCATCGCTGCAGCAATGCTCCCCCAAAATATTTTCCTGGGGTTCAGCATCATTTCCCCACGATGTTCTGCTGGGGTCCAGCATCCCTGCAGCATAGATCCCCCAAAATATTCTCTGGGGGTCTAGCATCCCAGCAGGATGAGTCCCCCAAAATATTTCCCTGGGGTCCAGCATCCCTGCAGGATCCTTCCCCCAGAATATTCTCTGGGGCCCAGCATCCTTGCAGGATGAGTCCCCCGGGATATTTTCCCAGCCCCCATGGTTTGGGGGTGGCTTTGGGGGGGCTGAGCACTGCTGTACGGGCTGTTTGCGGGGTTCGGCCACCCGCCGTGTCCCAGCTGGGGAGGTAACGTGCTGTTCTCCCTCGGCGGCAGGACTGTTTGTCCTGGCCGCTTTCCAGCGATCCTCCATGGGGCTGGAGCCGGCCAAACCATCCTGGGTGCAGAAAAGCTCCTTCACCCTGCGGCCGATGCCAGGCACGAGGCTTTTAATTCCCCAGGAACCGTTTGCAGCACGTCCTGCTCACGGACCACAGGAAGAAAGGATGCTTTCAAGAAAGCAAGCAAAAAAAAAAAAAACCCAAAAAATGCAAAACAGAGACTTTTTCTGCCTCCAGCATCCTATGAGCCGCTAGGATGAGCAACACACGTGTGCACACCCATGCACATGCGTGTGCAACAACCTGGCACCGAACAAAGGTGCATCTGGGGTGGATTTGGGGTGGATTTGGGGTCCATTTGCTGCTTGGTGAAGGTACGAGCAAGATGCCAGGCTGGCAACCTTTTGCATCTTCCTTTTTCCCGGTGGCCGAATCCAGCACGGGCTGGAAAATGAGGTATGTTCGCTGCCATGCTCTTGTTTGTTGACTTTGCAGCAGTCGGATGAAACAGGAAAAATATTGATTTAAATATAGCACCTCGCGGGATCACGGGAGTCGTGGGAACGTGGCCCCCTGGCGCCCCGACCGCTGCCTTCCCCACCTGCTGCTCCCCGAACGGGGCGGCCGCACACCGAAAAAGTCATCGGGGATGGAGGGAGATCCCTGGAGGGAATCAGCGGGTCATGTTCCCAGAGACATTTGCGTAAAACCCCCAAATCCCTCCTGAGCATCCTCCCTCTGAGCTCGCCCCGGTACGGCTCATCCTCCAGACACTCGTCCTCACTTTGGGGACAGCTCAAGGGACAGACCCATGCACCGGCCATATATTCCTTGGCCAAAATTTGGCATCTTTGGACCTATTTATCCCTCTGTTCCCTTTGCATAAATCTCCATAGAAACCAGGTTTGGGGCCAGGGCTGGGAGTTTTCTTATTTTTTGGGAAATCTATAATTAAAGGCGTCATGGGGGGGGGGGGAGGATGAGGATGGGTAAAGCTTGGCTTTCCTCTTCCCCGTGCCTGCGCCAATGGTTTGCTTATTTTTTTGCACCCCTGGCTCCGCTGCGCTCAGCGAAACTCTGGGGTAAGGGGAAACTGAGGCAGGCAGGCAGCCCCCCCTGCCCTTTGGAGGGAGGTTGGAGGTGGAATGGAGCGAGAGGAGAAGTCGTCCAGTGTCGGGGGGACCCACGGGTGATGCTACCCATCAGCGGCACGGATTGATGCTGGGACCACCGGCACAGGGCCAAGCAACACATCTGGGGGAGGAAGGGGGTGAACAACCCCAAATCCCCTCAACCCTGCCCAATTTTGCCTTCTTCCTTCCCTGGTCCCAAAGTCCCTTTAACCTGCCCATTTTTTTGGTCCCTTTTCCTTCCCTGGTCCCAAAATCCCCTTAATCCTGACCAATTTTTGCCTTCTTCCTTCCTTGGTGCCAAAATCCCCTTAACCCTGCCCAGTTTTACCCTTCCCCACTGACAAGTTTTTGATACCCTTGGGTGACACTGAGGACATGTCTGGTGGCACCCAAAGCCACCCCCCTTCCTCCTTGTCCCTTGGTGCTGCTTCCCGCCCCTGCTTTAATTAAAAACCTTTAATTAATTAGATAAAAAACTCCAGCAAAGGCGATGGACCAGCCAGGACACACATCCTTCCAGCCCAAACAGCCCAGGGTAGCTCCCCATGGGATGGTGACACTGGGATGGTGACACTGGGGCAGGATCCGGCCCCGCAGCGAGAGGGTTAGTGCTGGGCTGAGCTTAGTGCTGAGGGGGGGCTGGTCTTGGCCCACAGCCGCCTGGCCCAAAGGTCAGGCTCTTGGCAGGATGCCGGGGCTGCAGCAAGGGTGGGAGGCTGGGATGGGCTCGGAGTGAGCTCCGCTTGCAGCCTGCGGAGAGACCCAGGGCACTGGGCAGGTGCTGGGGTGCATGGGCAGGGGTGCACGAGGAGGTCCCTGGTTGCAGGGGTGCACGTGCAAGGGTGCATGGAGACGTCCCTGGTCCAGGGGTGCACATGCAGGAGGTCCCGGGTTCCAGAGACGCCCATGCAGGGGTGCACGAGGAGGTCCCTGGTTGCAGGGGTGCACGGGCGGGGGTGCACAGGGAGGTCCCTGGTCCAGGGTGTAGGGGTGCATGGAGAGGTCCTTGGTGCAGGGGTGCACAGGGAGGTCCCTGGTCCAGGGGTGCACATGTAGGGTGCACGGAGAAGTCCTTGGTCCAGGGGTGCACATGCAGGAGGTCCTTGGTTCCAGAGACACCCATGCAGGGGTGCACAAGGAGGTTTGTGGTTGCAGGGGTGCACATGCAGAGGTGCATGGGAAGGTCCCTGGTGCAGGAGTGCACAGAGATGTCCTTGGTGCAGAGGTGCATGTGCAGGAGGTCTCTGGCTGCAGGGATGCCCATGCAGGGGTGCACAAGGAGGTCTGTGGTGCAGGGGTGCACATGAAGGGGTGCACAGGAAGGTCCTTAGTGCAGGGGTTCTTGTGCAGGGGTGCATGGAGAGGTCCTTGGTGCAGGGGTGCACATGCTGGAGGTCCCTGGTTGCAGAGATGCACATGCAGGGGTGCACATGCAGGTCCCTGGTCCAGGGGTGCACATGCAGGAGGTCCCTGGTTCCAGAGGCGCCCATGCAGGGGTGCACAAGGAGGTTTGTGGTTGCAGGGGTGCACATGCAGAGGTGCATGGGAAGGTCCCTGGTGCTGGGGTGCCCATGCAGGAGTGCATGGGGAGATCCATGGTGCTGCTGTCCATGTGCATCGCTGTGCAGGGAAATCCCTGGAGCTGGTGTGCTCCCCTGCACGGGGAGGTCTGCAGTGCTGCGGTGCATGGGGAGGACTTTCGTGCAAGGATGCATGGAAATGTCCACGGTGAAGGCATGCACGGGGCAATCCATGGTGCTGGGGTGCATGTGCAGGGGTTCAGAGGGAGATCTCTGATGCTGGCATGTGTGTGCATCCCTGCACAGGGAGATTCTGGTGCTGGGGTGCACATGCAATGGTGCATAAAGAGGTTCATGGTGCTGATCTGCATGCACAGGGTTGCACAGGGAGGTCCACGGTGCTGGTGCAAGGGTGCATAAGGGTGCAAGGATGCTCAAAGAGCTCAGTTGTGCCAGTTTGCTGGTGCAAGGGTGCATAAGGAGGTTCATGGTGCTGGTCTGCACGCACACAAGGATGCACAGGGAGATCGCTGGTGCTTTTTGCACATGAAAGGTTGCACGAGGCAATCTGTTATGCCGCTGTGGACTCACATCCCTGCACAGGGAGATCTCAGGTGCCAGAAGCTCAAATCTTCCCAGGTCTTGTTGCTCCAGTGTTGGTCCATCATTGCAAGGGTGATGGGATTGAGAGCCTTTCCCAGGGATATTTCCAAAGTGGGAGGTTTCCTGGGGATGCCGATCCCGATGTGATGGGAAGGACCAGAGAGGTGACATGCCAAGGTCTCTGCTTGCTGTGACTTTGTTGCTGAGCTCCATCACCCATCCGGCACAGGTGGGTCCTGATGGAGAAGTTCCCGCAGCTTCAAAGCTGCAGCAGGGACTTCTCCTAAATTCAGGGTGGAGAAGGTGGTGCCGTCGCACAAAGGGAAGATGCGGTGGGGCAGCACCAGGGTTTGGTCTGTACAGAGTTACAGGACTTGGAGTCTCAAGGCCAGGCTGGATGAGGCTTTGGGCAACCTGGGCTAGTGGGAGGTGTCCCTGCCCATGGCAGGGGGTGGGACAAGATGAGCTTTAAGTCCCCTTCAACCCAAACCATTCTGTGATTCATTCTATGACTTTCCCCTGGGAAGTGGGGGAAAAGACTCCATTCCTCCCATCCTTCCATCCATCCTTCCTTCTTTCCTTCCTTCCATCCATCCATGTCCATCCATCTAGCTCCATTCCTTTATCCATCTCCATCCACCCATCTCCATCCAAATATACATCTCTATCATCCCATCTTCATCCATCTCCACCCATCCATCTCCATTCATCCATCTCCTCCCATCTCCATCTCCTCCATCCCCCCATCTCCATCCAAATATACATCTCTATCATCCCATCTTCATCCATCTCCACCCGTCCATCTCCATTCATCCATCCATCTCCTCCCATCTCCTCCCATCTCCATCTATCTCCTCCATCCGCCCATCCACCTGTCTCCATCCACCCTTCTCCATCCATCTCTTACCATCTCCATCCATCCATTCCACATCCATCTCCACCCATCCA
>VZTO01024754.1:4031-34932 GCA_013400615.1 Syrrhaptes paradoxus
AAAACAAAAACAAAAAACCAAAACCAAAAAAAAAAAGAGAAGTCAGGAATGATTTAAACATAAAGAATGTTGAAAATAAAGATGAGAGAGCCTTTTACTCTGTCACCTGCAGGCTAGCATTTTGAGGGTTTCTGTTTTGAGGTTTTCTTTCCTGCAATCAATAGGACTAAAAATACTTTTAAAGTTCTTGATAAAATGTGCAAAGCGAGCCAACGCTGCAACATCTGCTTGTAAGCAGGCAGGGGATTTGCATGAGGAGAGGAGAAGCTGTGATCCTCTTTGAAAGACAAAATTTCAAAAGAAGGTGTGTGCATGTGTATCTCCTATTGATTTCAATGGGAAATACAAATATATTTCGGGAGAGTTTATGCCTACAGATCTAAAATGAATGTCTGATGCTCTAATGCATACAAGGGATCTGATTTATTCTAACAGGAGAAGAGCAACTAGACAAAATTGTAGAAGATTAAACAAATACATGATGTAACTTGATGAATAATCAGCAGTATCAAGTTTGTTTATGTGCTTATAGCTCCAGTTGGTACCCAAATATTATGCAAATTCAACTCCTAACGCTGTGCATAGCATAACAATGCGTTTTTATTTTGGTGTTTTGCTCCTTTGTACACAGACTGTGCTGCTCATGCTGTCACACAATAGTTCTTCTGATTGCAGCATGCACTGTAATTTAAGCCTTGATTAAAAAATGCGCTCTCTAATGGATCTTTAATGGAGTTCCTCTTTAACGAGGAAAGTAGAAGTGATAATTAATATTGAACAGAGGTAGGTTTGATCCTTATTTATGAGGAATCACTTTACACCTCTCCAGCATTGCAAGGTTTCCTCAATGCCTGACATGCATTTCCAGCATTTTTTTTTTTTTAGTTTGTTTCATGGGGAGAGTCGGAGGTAATACCTCTCATGGAGTTAACAATGTGTGAAAAAGAAAGAAACAAAATAAGCCGCCTACGCTGCCTCCTGGGGGATTTAGTCACAGCCACACAAATGTGTAGAAGTACACTCCGACCCAAAGATGGGCTCCTGAGCTGCTCAGAAAGTGACATTTGTTGCAGTGAAAAATCTCAGCAAAATCTGATATTGTCTTTTTGGTCACGCCAACAACTTCCCTTGACAAATTATATTTTAAGATCAACTTTTAGACTACATTGTTAAATTAAAAAATATCTTTTAAATTTAANTTATTATAATTTATTTTTTGATTTGATGCCGTCGCTCCCAGATCTGTTACTGCTTTCAGGGAATTTAAGTTACAGGCTTCAGAAGGATTCAGCATATCAAACGGACAGATTTTTTTGGTCAAATCAAACAGCACCAAAAAAAGAGCAATAAATCAGTTTGAAATTTTGTTATACCTTTATTGTTGGTGCCAATAGGACAAGAGATGACTTTTGACTTTTGCATAGACGTCAGGATTTAATAGAAGCAAGGAGTCTAGGATCTCCACTGGGCAATTGTGGACAATGAGATTTGCCATCATAAGAGCAGGTGATTTCCTTAAGAAAAGTGCAGAGGCAGTGACTTTGAAAGGACACAGTTATAAGCCATCAATATGAAGGAAATGGTTAAGAACAGAATGAAGGAAAAAGTAATTACAGAAAAGGTGAGATGGCAGGAAACTTTAAGAGCATCCTAGTGGAAGGTACATGAAAACAGAGAAAGGTATACTTACATGGCCTAAAAAAGACAATTCGTGGATTTATTTAAGACAAAAGATGTCAACCTTTTAAAAAATGATGTCTTGTCCAGTATAAGAAGGCTCATTTTTACTCTAGGTGGTCAGCAGGCTAAATGAGTCTCTGGGAGGAGTAGGTGGAGTTCTTGGCATGAGAGATTAGATTGAGAGATTTGCCAGCATGACTCTTCCTGTCTCTTTTTTTTCCTTTTAATTTTCTTACCTTTACTATATCTCACCTGAAGCTCCCCATTACTCTAAAACAGAAAAGCAAAATCCTCTAGCGATTACCAAAGCGTGAGTAATTCATTATTCCCTTCCACCTGACATCCACACAAATAACCAGTTGGAGCCAAGTGGTTCCACTCACAGGAAAGCGAATGAGGGCATTTGAGCTGGGAGAAATATATGCTGACGAGAAAGACTTCTATCTGACATGCCGAAATGCAATATTAATTTCAATTTTCAAACCTCTTTGTTTTAATGATTAGATGGTCCTTTGAGGATAGCTCACCTAGAAATCCTATACAGAACTAGCCTGCTGTCCCTTGGTTGGCTTGTAAAAATGCTGACGTTTGCATTTTAAGGTGTTCCTGATTTGTATACAGAGTACAGACTGCATGATGCTATAGAATTATTGATACTGAAAATAAACAAGAAATTACAGAGGAGAGAATGCCTATAAACAGGTGAAAAGAGAGGGAATGTAGCATGTGAACTAAAATGCCCTTAAATCCTCATTAAATAAGCTGCTACCTCTGTTCTCAGGACCAAAATTATGCTTTTCCTGCTAGAAAAGCTTAGTTCCTGAATTAAGCTTCCCTTCTCAGTTGATTCTGGACAATCTAGGAGGACGTAGGAGGACATTTAAAGATATGAAGCGTGAGTAACCCCTCTAGTTGTTCTCATCAGTGATGAACTTTAACAATAATTGTGAGTGAGACAAGGCAACAGAAAATAAGTAAATTCTAAGTTTAAAAATATTTCTACAAAAAGCAGCAGTAATGCGAGTTCCTCTCACACTTAGTGTTTGCCTTGGAAAAGAATGGAGGTGCGAATGTGGCAAAAGCTGAATTAATAAACCTTTCTGGTTTAGAGACACCTTGTCTCAACTGATAACTTTACTTTCCTTGCACAATGCATGGCAGGTACCCATATGGGGCTGAAGCAAGACGACTCTCTGCAGGAACTGAAAGGTGGTCTTAGGGACACCAGCCAGATGAACCTGGGCATTGCCATTATCTTCCTATAACCTAATACATAAAGGGGAGAAAATAACTTCTGACATTTGTGCCTCGTGAGTGCTTGATTTTTAAAGCTTAATGGTGTTTAAGTGTGGTTTTATGTTTGTTGTTTGATTGTTTGATGCAACGTTAAATAAAAAGGGCAGTAACCATGTAAGAATTTTCACATTAATAATATCTCACACAACCAGAGAGGGCACCTATTGAATTAAGATTCCAGTAATCTTTAGCTTTCAAGATGAAACGAGACCCTGCCCAGGGAATCCTAATGGATGCCATTACAAAAGGCATAATGTGAGCATCGCCTTAACTTCAAATTTCCTGCTGAATGTTTACTAGAACTCTGTCAACATCTCTTTCATGTTTCCTTGCCTATTTGTTCTGCTCCTTTTTTAATAATATCTCAGGAACTTGAAAATGAAATATGTTTTATTATTGAAATGGATTTCCCCTCAGCTTTTTTTTCTACACACATTTGCTTGTTATTGCAATATTTCTTCAAAAGTCCCAAGCATCTGGCTCTAATTTAGCTGGTGCTTTTTAGGGGGCAAGAGGAGTTATGGAGAACATGTTTGGAAAGATGTAAGCAACTAGAGCATAAATACTTTACCAGCAGTGCCTAGGTCAGCTCTGAGATATAAAATAAGAAGGCATGTACCCTACGCCGACAAGGTTACAGAGTTGAGCCCTAATCCTATGACATGTTTTATTAAAGCTGAACTCAGTTCTGCAGCTAAGGTGGTTTTGAAATAGATTTTGCTTTTGTCATATATTCGTATTATTTTAAAAAAGGAAGAAAGGAAGTACATGTAGACAAAGTGCCATGTTTATCAAGGACATATCATGAAGTACAACCAGGAAAAATACCTGCCCTTCTCTTTTTCTGCCCTTGTAGGGTACTGTTCTGTGTTCGTGACAGTGTCCTTTTCATGATTCTGAACCACTCACTGTCACACAGATCCCTTGTATTTATCTGTTTGGAAATGAATCAACATTTCCTACCTTCTTCCTAGTATTTGGGGAAAATAATTTAAATGAGAAAAAAATGAACTAAAAGCCTAATATTAAGAATAAGGTATTTTTGAAATNGTTATTGCAATATTTCTTCAAAAGTCCCAAGCATCTGGCTCTAATTTAGCTGGTGCTTTTTAGGGGGCAAGAGGAGTTATGGAGAACATGTTTGGAAAGATGTAAGCAACTAGAGCATAAATACTTTACCAGCAGTGCCTAGGTCAGCTCTGAGATATAAAATAAGAAGGCGTGTACCCTACGCCGACAAGGTTACAGAGTTGAGCCCTAATCCTATGACATGTTTTATTAAAGCTGAACTTAGTTCTGCAGCTAAGGTGGTTTTGAAATAGATTTTGCTTTTGTCATATATTCGTACTATTTTAAAAAAGGAAGAAAGGAAGTACATGTAGACAAAGTGCCATGTTTATCAAGGACATATCATGAAGTACAACCAGGAAAAATACCTCCCCTTCTCTTTTTCTGCCCTTGTAGGGTACTGTTCTGTGTTCGTGACAGTGTCCTTTTCATGATTCTGAACCACTCACTGTCACACAGATCCCTTGTATTTATCTGTTTGGAAATGAATCAACATTTCCTACCTTCTTCCTAGTATTTGGGGAAAATAATTTAAATGAGAAAAAAATGAACTAAAAGCCTAATATTAAGAATAAGGTATTTTTGAAATCTTCTAAAAGAATAATATATATTACTTTCACTCACCTGATTGGGACCATAAAATTGGCATTTTAAAAAATAATGTGAATTTCTTATAATCTGTATTGTAAATTTTTTTTTTTCAATTGTAAAGAGGTCTCCTAGTCAGATGCCATCATCTACCACACTGAAGCCTTTAGTGAACATCCTGGAAGAAAAATCCCTCCTATCTCTCTGTGATTTATTTAGCTAAGAGGGTGATAATACACAGTAAAGGGGGAAGAGTTATCTTATATGAGAAAAAGATAGCAACAGGAATCATTTGTTCCTGGAAGAAAATGTAGATTTATATTGGTTATGTTGGTTTATACTGGTTTATATAGATGAATAGATGGATTTTATCCTTCAAGACAAGGTTACTGGGCATACTGCATAGGGAACAAACAGGAGGAGTTAGAGACATGAGCACACCTGCAGGGCTATGATCTTATTGGCATCATGGAGACATGGTGGGATGGATCCTATGGCTGGAGTGATGGAATGGAAGGATACAGGCTCCTTAGGATGAACAGGCAGGGGAGATGAGGAGGAGCCATAGCCCTCTGTGTCAGAGACCAGCTGGAGTGCAGGGAGCTCCGGTGGGGATGGACAAGGAGCTGAGTGACAGTCTATGTGTCAGGATTAACCGTCAGGATTAACCGGAGAGCAGGACAGCTTTTTTCTGATAACGATGTGTGTGCTAACGATGCTGGGAATATACAAAACATGTCCTGTGATTTGTTACCATTGTGCATGCTGCTGGGGAGTGGACTTGATGTAATTAAATATCCCAGATCCCCAAGGCTTTGGCAAGTGTGTGAATAAAACATAACTCTTAGCAAAGTAACGCTTTTGTAAAACAGAGAGAGTATAAAGAGGAATTGTGGTCCCAGGCCAATTACTTCATTCACATTATTTCACTCAATTGTGAAGCCCACTGTGTATTCCAGATTAATTGAATATTTGCATCCTTAATTAGAGTTACTATCAGAGAGATTAAATGGTTCTGTTTTGCACAAAGGACAATAAGATTGTAAACCTGCTTTTGAAACCACCTCTTATTCCTGACCTTGGGGAAAAAGATAAACACATATACCGTTCACATGCTCCAGCTGAGGCAGAGCCCATGTAAGAGACAGGATGATGTGGTAAATGTATTGGGGCCACAAAGAGAAGGTGGAAGTGCAGAAGTGCAGATACAAGCTCAATGAGCAGTGGCTTTTTCTTTTTTCTTTTCTTTTTGGTTCAATGGCCAAATAAAAAACAACCAAATAGATCAACTTAGGAGGGAGGAGTTAGTTTCACCAAAAACATCTATTTTGGGGGGACTTGGACTAAAATGAGAGAGCAATGACAAAAGAAAATAGGTATCAATCTGGAAAGTTCTCTTTGACCTGAACAGAAAGATTTTCAACACCTGGAAAAAAAAAAAAAGTAGCTTTATAATGAAGAAGGCATGCTTTTTGAAACTAAAGACTTAAAAATATAGCTTAGTGCCAAAATGAAACAACCCACATCAGTTCCAAATTAAGCTGGAATTAGTGAGGAGGAGAAATCACCCAGTTTTAGAACATTCACGCAGTGCCCTTTCCTGGATGCCAATCCAAGGTCCCAAATTTCTTGAATGCCCCAAAAGCATCCCTGGGAAAGCCATGCTGTGTCCATCTCGCTAAAAGGTTTTTTCCCCCTATCATACCACCCTGAAGTCCAGAACTCCGGGATCAGGTGATGTTTTGCAAATGGTATTTATTTTTATTTTATTTTTAAATCAAGCAAATTTCTAATTTTGTTGTGAAGAAAAACTGTTTAAAACTGAATGTTCTCTCAAGGCACAAAACCCTGAAAACACTTATAAAGGAAAACTTTTTATTTTTTTTAAACATGATTTGTGGAGGCAAATGGGAGATTTGCTAAATTTTTATTTTGGAGGGTGTGGATGCTGGGAAGTCAGGAGGTGGAGAATAAAAGCTTTTTTTTTTTTCTATAGTTGTTCACCAGAGGAGGAAGAAATTCAACATGGAATTACTCTTTGGATCATTCATCATACCTGTTTTTGAAGTTCTTTGTTAACCACCGTTTTGGTTACAAAATCAAACCACTGTGAAGTAACAATTAGTAAAAGTAAGGCTGCTCCTGCAACAACTTCTCTGTGAACATTAGAGGGGGCTAATATAAAATCCGAGAGAAATTTAGACTGAAATAAGGTGTCTCTGTTCAAAAATATTTTCATCTTATTTTTCGTGGAGCATGGGATAGGGTAGATCCATCTTCATCAAGCAGTATTAGCTCAGGAAGACGGGACAAGGAAAAATAGGTCAACATATTGATACTAGCAAGTGGTACGTTGTGGAATGATTTACTTTCTCAGTGGCTGAGCTGCACAACAAACAAAAGCAACCATCCTAGAAGTGCTTGCTTATGCAGTTTGCTGCCATGGGTCAGGTTAGGCTGGAAAACATGAATTTCACTTCGGCTCCTGCACTGACTGTACTCTCTTGGAGGAATAAAGTATATTGTGTAAAGCGAAGGTGTTGTACAATCTACTGACTAAATACAGATTTGGGGTCAGAATAAAATGTCCGAAAATTTGCTGGGTGACCTGAGGGAGAAAAGAAGGGAAGGTGATGACTGGGAAGATGTACATGCAAAGAGCATATTTTGAAATGATGCTACTGATAAAGAGATGAAGTGTCACAAATTTCATCGCTGCGCAGAAATTCTGCAGCTAAATCGTTGTGCCCTAGGTTAGAAAATTTATCAATGCAAAAAAGGGAAGGAGCCTTGTTTCCTTCAATTGTGCCTGTCAAGCCAGAAGTGGCAGCTCTGAAATACCAGCGAGTTTGACACTGTGATCACCGTTAGCCCGTGTAATGACGGGACAGAAGCGCATTCCTGCGTGTCAGCACCGGTTATGCCGCGCTGACGACTGAAGCTGTCGGCAAGGACACGTTAAGCCAGCTGAGCTAAATATCCTTGCTTTCTGCTGTGCTCTTTGTCTCCTTTTGCTGGTGGATTTGTACAGCAATCATGCAGATGGCAGCGAGTAAAAGCGTGCCAGCTTCCCAGCTGGCATCAACCTGCTTCACTCCCCTGACGCCAACAGCACAGGGTAGATTTACACAAGCATAGTGGCTGGCTTGCAGGAGTCGTTAGTACCTTGGAGTGAATGTCTTGGAAAAAGGTTGTGATTCACCTACTCAAAAAGTTATTTTTAAAGAATAAGAATTTTTTTCTTGCAGCATGAAGCTGAGGAAGGAGTGTTTGATGAAAAATTTATTCTTTTCACTGGAAAAATAGTCCCCTGGTTTTAAATAGAAATTCACAAAGGTTTTGATTAAAATAGTTCTTCCTTTTAATCTAATTTAGGTATTAAAATACTATGTTTCCCTTCCCCTCTGCTCTGTGATCTTTACCCTCACCACTGATAAGGCCACACCTGAAGTCCTGTGTCTGGTTCCTCAGTACAACAGAGACGTGGAGATATTGGAGGGAGTCCAGCGAAGCACCACAAAGATGCTGAAGGGTCTGGACCTTCTCTCATAGGAGGAAAGGCTGAGAGCTGGAACTGTTCAGTCTGGAGAAGGGAATGCTTTGGGGAGGATCTTATCAATGTGCACAAATCCATGATGGGAGGGTGTTTTGAACGGAAAGATATAAAGCAATGCGATCAATGATGTTTCACACAACACGAGATAAGTTAGGGCGATTTTGATGTACAGGTTCACAGGTATCTGCCGTTCAAGGGCAGAATTTGGGTAGCAGCTGTATAAAGAGGACATCCACTTGAAGATAAGGGGATAGATAACTAGCTTTCCCTCCTCTACTTCCTAAAGATAAGGAATTATCTTTCTCCTGATCATACACTTAAAACGCATGTAATGTAAGATAGAGGGAAGTTTGTCCTCTTTAACTGGAACAAGCACGCTGATTAGGTTTTGCTATAAAGGGGCTCTTTTTCTTCCATTTATAAATGCTGAAGAACAGAAAAGTAACACAAAAGGGAGTTTTATTTTACAGGTTTGCCATTCCAAAGTTTAACATAGAGCAAGATAATACTACCCCACCAAGGCTTAAAAAAACGGTTTTCTATTAAATAATACATTTTAATGGATTCTGAAAGAGCTGACAGATCTTTTTAAAGGCTTTGTTTTCCTACAGATTGTAAGCTGAAGTAAGGTGCTATACTACATTTACAGTTTTACTTTTAAATATTGAATAACTGTACGTGTACAAGGATTATTAATAGCGAGGATGATTAAGCAATATATTGAAAGCTGAAAGGGAAATTGCTACAATGCTGATCGTAATGTGCTGTGTGCCATTGATTATCTGTAACAGAAATGTACGCAAGGAAAATTAATATAAGCTGCCAACGAGGAACAAATGCAAATATTTTGAAAATCTGTTAGTAGATGCAAACCAATTTATTTGAGATCCCTGGTGTCCAGTTTTTCCCACTGCAGAGGGCACAGAGAGTTCATTAAGAACTGGTTGTTAATTTTGGTGGCTGAATTATAGGTAATGTCTTTGATGTCTGGAGAGGGTTAATTAGTTAAAAATGAAAAGCTTTTAGGAGCATTTTATATGGCTCTAAATTTTACTACATAGACCTAGTGGAAGAAGATGTTCTTCATTTCTTCCTTTCAAAACTTAATCATGATGTAGACTAGCAAGGGCAGAAGGGAAACCTTGTTTCTACATAAAGAGACGAGATTTGAAGGGTCGGTACATGATCCCTGCACTGCGGAGTACAGGGTGATTTGGCTGCATTGCTATAACCTCTCACTCTTTTCAGAACCAGATAGGGAGTCAGTGCGCAACAAAAAATACTGATGGGCAGCACACACAAAAAAAGATTTCTGCAGAGTCTTTCAAATGCTGGGGTCTGTAACAGATTTTCCCAAGAATTTCATTGGGGTGTTGTGACCTCTTCCTTCATTGGTGATGTTTTCTGTTAATTTTTCATGGCAATCACTTCCCAAAGGGCTAAAAAATAAAAGAATAAAAAGAAAGATGGTAACCAGCAGGGTTGGAATAGTTAGATGTCCCTGGCTTAGTGAGAGCTGGCTTTCTATGTCATGAACCAAAATGGAGATGATGGGGACTAATCCCAGTCTTGTTCAACTCAACAGCCACTGGATTCATTTGGACCAGAATTTTATTCTGTTTCTTTTCCTACTGGGAATTTCATTTTAATAATTGATTTAAAATATGCAGATCTTATTCTTTCTTAAAAGTAAATTGGACCAAAATTGACTCTTTATGCAGGCTGTCTGCTTTTTTCATGGCTTGCTGTTATCTTTGCTTTAGAGAGGAAAACTTTATCCTAAATAATAAGCTGTGGTTACCAATTATGACCCTTATTGCCTAGGCTTTGCTACTTACTTCCCATCATCTTTCCTTTTCCTGAATTCCAGAAGGTAAAACACTTCAAAACCATCACGGATAAACCCCTGTTTGTCTGCCCTAGAAAGCAAACTGTCCAGACCGATGAGAATGATTACGAGTAAAGTCCTTGGTGAATATGAATGAGGATTGCATTATTCATGATATGGGAATGGCGTTATCTAACTGATTATAATTATACAACAAATCAGAAATTTGTTTAATGTAAATTTGCCCAGGGCAACATTTCACAAATTTCTGGCAAATCTGGTTACTGTTAAACTTCAGTTACTGTGACAATATAAAACAGCTCTTTCTACTCCCAACGTTTTTTCCTGGTTTGCTGGTGCTTTAAACTTGATTAAAAAATAAGAGGAGTATTTAATTACAGTGAAAACATTGTGAAGGCCGAGTGACATGGATATAGAAAGAGTAAATCCCTGAGCATTTCTCTCACCACTCAGAAATTCAGAGAATGTTTGCCTTTTCACTACTTGACTCAATCTGAAACCTATCAACATTCGTCTTGAATATAGGTAGCTGTTGTTTGCATTCTGTATTCCAACAGACAATGGGCATTTTTCTCTGTTTTTTTTAATTTCTTAAGAATTTTTCTTCCTCACAAATTGAGTTTTGTGTTGCTCTTTGGATTTCATGCAGGTTCTGAACAGAAGAGAAATTTTGCATACACTGATTTCCGAATTCTCGACTTCAGATACAGTAAAGGAGGTTGTTCTTTCCTAATACTTGCTCTCTACATCTCTAAATATAAGAAATGTGACTTACACCCAAATATCTAAACCCCAGCCCTCAAGCTGAAGATAGAGAACGTTATACATTATTATGCATACGGTCGGATTTTTATTTCTGTGGAGCTAATCAGTGATGTCTTTAAAAAAAACCAGGATGCTTAGTTTTGTTTCTACCTAGAATAGCAAGCTGGCGTAAGTTTTTCAAGTCTGTCAGCCTGTGTGTCAAATTTTGGCTTAGATGCTATCTCATTCATGGACCTAAGATAAGTTTACCCATTTGCAATTGTTTCTCAGAACTTGAAGGAAGATGCACATTTCATAGAGTAATAATAATAATCCTGAGCATGCAAGCATCTGTTGGAATTTTTCCTATTTAATTACAGGCCAAAAGGAGCTATGGTTGCATTGCTGTGTGGCTGCCCTTCTGAAATCACCTGTTGATCGTAGGTTGTTTCTCAGTTCTCAGAAAACATCAAACTTGCAATTTAAGAGCTCAAAACTCTCAAGTTCTTAAAACCGGTGCACTCACAGAGGAAGGTCAATTAATTGTGAGACAGAGAATGAACTGTTTTGTTGTGGGTAATTCAGTGTTAAATAGCCATCAGCTTTTAGCCAAAGGAATTATAGAGCACTTGATGAAATCTCCTATTGCTACAATGTGTATTTTTGACTACCCATTAAAACCATGTGGGTTTTATTTTTCTTCTTTTTCTCTTTTTCTTTTACTTCTTTTTCTTTTTCTTTTTCTTTTTCTTTTTCTTTTTCTTTTTCTTTTTCTTTTTCTTTTTCTCTTTCTTTTTCTNCTAAAAAACTATAAATCTCAGTTTATAAGAAAGAAATGGGATTGACAGCTTACAACATCATTAAGAGAGGATGAGGCAAAACTTTTGTACTAAAAGTTGGTCACATTTTCCTACCTTATTCTCAGTAATATTTTTCCTTTTGGTTTTTCTTTTTCTTTTTCTATTTCCTCTTTCTCTTTCTCTTTCTAGTTTTTCTCTTTCTTTTTCTTTTTCACCCACTCTTCTTGTCCTCATCAGAATTTCAGTGGAGGAAATTCTGTGCTTTGGGAATATTATACTGCATTTTAGGAAATGGTGATCAAGTTCTTCTGTAAGCATTGCTCTTTTAAAGCCAGAAAAAAAACTATTGACTTTGGTGTAATTGTTCTGGCCTTACTCCAACACGCTGGAGAGAAGAACTAGCCCTTTGCTCTTTTATCTGAGCGTGGCAATCTCTTCCCAACTGTTAGACTCTCAGAACATCATCTTCTATCACGTTTTCAAAGAACGAACCCTGTTGCACTTGTCAAGCAGCTGAAGACCTCAGCTGTTAGTTCTGCTTCCAACCAACTATCGCACTGCTGTGAAGGCTATGTTCTCCACGGGAGGAGATCTTGCAGAGGAGCAGAATAAGTCTATGTATTTGTGGGTTTTGCCTCTACTGCCCATTACCCACAGCTCTGAGAAGAACTGATAAACCTCCTGCTCTGCCACGGAGAAGACAAAGCACTCAGCATGGATTCCAGTAATAGAAGTGACAGATTGAGGACATAGAAATGGCCTCCAACTTGAATAAAATATAAAATCAGTAGCCTTTGTGCTTCTTGCTGATATATGAGGCGATTTGCTTATCTCCTCTGCAGTTTTGTTAGAGAAACGGGACATTGCTTCTAGAAAAAGAGAGACATGGGCTTAAGGCTGCTAGACTCCTTCTTGACCTTGCTTTCCTCGTCTGGAAAGGCACAACTGACGGGTGCTGTTGGAGAATGAATAGGACAGTGCGGGGCTTTAGCTTGTGTCCATGACTAAGATAGAAAACTTAACGTAAAGAATGGGAAATTGTGATCTTACCAAAAATTGTCAGTGAAAATTTATTTGTTGCTGGTATAATGATGTATAGCATTTTTAAAGGCACTGCATTTTCTTCCAGCAGGTACTGCATGGAGAATAAACTCTGTAATCTTCGGTTTACACCCTTCAGCCAGATCTGTCTCAGACAACACTGTGTTTATGCAGGGTGGGAACCTGTATGAGACTTGATCTCTAGAGGATTTGTTATGGCACTATCTAGCCGTGACATGAGTTGTACAACCCCAAATATTTTTTTTGTTTTTAAAAATAAGCTATTTTTGAAAACCAAAATGCTAGGGAAAGAGTGTGTGCGTATCAAGATTTAAATCAGTCCTCTTCATGCATTTGAATAGGGAAATCTTTCCATTTAATTGCTAACGTAAATGTTAATATATTAGTCTGACATTTTCACACTTGTTTACAGAGCAGTACTTGTTGAGAAAGCAGGGAAAGGCATTGCTATGCAAATCACAGGTGACTTTCGAACAATATGGAATCATTTGTTCATTGACAACATCTGGGCAAATGGGAATGTAATGCTCTGTAGTTGAAGGAGCTGACACTGCAATGTGCGTATTGATGATGGTTTGGTGCAGCCTGGTTTTTTCCCCTCGCATATGAGATGGAGGAGATGCAATCCTCATTTTAGAGAGGAAAGAGGTAGGAGGTAGAGATGGTTTACTTACAGAAGGAAAGAGAAAAGGAGATAGCAGTGTCCTTTCCTATGCAACACTTCTGCTCCTCTGTCAGAATATGTGGAACCCACACTGAGGACTAGTGGCCAGCAACAACAGCATGGAAACTGTAATTTTCAATTCAGCACTTAAAAAGACATCTATATAGTATTATTTTAATAGTCTAAAAATACCCATGTACTCAAACAACTAATCAGGCAAACTCCTCTTGTCCTTTCTTCTGGAAGATTCTCAAGTTTGGTTTGAAGTGACAGCATTCCCAGAGGATAAAAGCCCACCCTGCTCCCTGCTAGAGGATGGCTACTTTTGAGTTGTCCCGCGATGAGCTGTATGACGTGAGCATCTTCTCACTGAGCCAGGGCTGTTTGCCACTGTGTTAAGTGGTTAACTGGATATTTAGCTCCCTTGGATTCTTGTGCTTACCAGCCATCCCTTTTTAGGGTCACTTATCACTTACTCCTCAGCTGAAGTTGTTGCATTGCCTGGTTATGGGGAACATCATTGTCAAGGGAGTCAAACCTGAATGAAGGTGAAGGAAAGGGCAGTCCCAGGTGTCAGAGCGCAGAATGGACACCATAAAGAAATTTACAACTTGTTATGAAGTGAATTTTAGATTTGCAGCTGCCTTTGACATTGCTTATGTAGGCTGTGGTTTATTTATCTTAGAGTAGCATCTAGAATTAGATCCTCCCAGTGATACATGGAGCACAAACTTCAAGGTAGGCAAAAAAGATAGCCAAGAGATGATAAATCCAACTCACCTTCCCTATGGCTACATTTTTCTGCAGCTACTGAGACCAACCATGAAACATGCCAATAACCCCTGGTCTGTCAGGGACACCCAGGGAAATTCAGTGATTTCCTTGCGGAACTCTGTGAACCATAACCTGAGTGTCTGCCTAACTCCAAGGATGTTCTCAAGAGTCATTTTTCTGGTAGATGAAGAGAGGTTGTTAATTTACTCTGCTTAAGGGTTGCGGGTTGGAAAGGTTTATTGTCCTTGCTGTTGTAACATATTTGTAGTTCTAATTTACTTAATGTGTCTGGAGAGTTGTGATAGACACTGCAAATCAAGGCGAGGAAATCATGTGCTTAGTTTTTTGCTAGGAATTAATCATCTCTAAGATTATGACAACCTCATCTTCCCCTCTTCTCCTCCCACACTCTTTCTCTCTACTTACAGCACCATCCGAGGTCTAGCAAGCCAACATATTTGAAAAACAAAAAGCTGCATGGTTTGAAACAAAGAGTAAGAACCTGCAACAGTTTGGGTGATCAAAGAAACAGGTTTTGCCACTAAACAGAATTAAAAGTGGCTATGGAGTCAGGTGAGTCCCCTGATCTATAGTCCAGATGCTGGCAGGGTTTCATTAGGGGTGTTAAAAGAGAGAATTGCTTCAGCTGAGCTTTCATACTAACAATCCTAAGGCTACTTTTCTCCCTCATTTCAAATTCAGCCACAACACAGATTGTAGTTTACGTTGACAGAAGCTGAAATTAAGGGCAGGCATGGTGGTTTATCTTCTGCTCTGGGAATTTTCAAGGTCTGCTTTCCAGTGCAATAAGGTAACGTGCCGAGACAGAAAAAAGAAATGAAACTCATGAAAGTTTTTTTCAGTTTTTCTAAGACTGTTCTGACTTCTACATTTAAAATGTAAGAAGTTTGTGTTGGTTTGGGGTTTTTTTGCCTTTTTTATGTCACTAATTTGTGTCCTTGTGTTCTTTGAAATGTATTTTCCAAGACTGCTTGCTTTCATGGGAAGCAAATTATTTTTCTACTCTCTCAGAACAATGGCTTTCTAACCAAAGACAGTTTTAAAGTTAAATCTCAGATTCTGCCGTCTCCTTAACACTGTGAATATTTAATATCTGAATACTCTTCTTGTAAATGGGTGTTCCATTTTTTAGTGTATTGAATACACTGATCTCTAAAGAGATTTGGAATGAAAAAACAGATAAATAAGCCAGCTGGTTGGAATCTGTTCTTTAGAGAATTAGCATCTACGCTTGGGCATTAAATGACCCAATACAATTTTTTAGCACGATGCTCATTCTGTAGCAGTCCTGTTTCTTGTGAAGTCCCAGAAAAAGTGAATTTGCAAATAAGGGCTGGTTTGGTTTGGTTCTCTGTATTGACGAGATGCTAGATTTCAGAGGTGCTAGATGGACTGTAATAGAAAACATGCCTTCCTACTAGAACTATATTCTGTATCTGTAGGAGGCAGCAAAAAGGTGATCTCTCATTACCCCTTTCTGCAGATAAATCCATGGTGTGTATTCACTAGAGTTTATTCATATTGATTTTTCGTTTTATAAATCACTTTACCATTGCAGCACCTTGACAAGCTCACATATTAAAGCACAATATATTCATATTTACTTGCTGTCTAAGAGCCACGCACAGACTGTCCTTACTGTCTAATGATATTCAAGCATGAACTAAAAGAGGTTGAAAAAGGTGATCTTTGCAATGGGAATGCATCTGATTTATACCCCCCACACGGGAAACAATTACAGTTATAGTAATATTTTTTCACATAAGCTATCAGAAGTGCTGAGCAGCTTGGCCAGTAAAGACCTATTTTGTAAAATGCGCAGTCAAATGGTCAGTCTTTCAACATCCACCCAAAAGGCAGTTCTCAAAACTTAGAGAAGATTCCTCAAGATGTCAAGAACATGAAGGGAAGTTGTCTAAAGAGTGCAGCATCTATCATGCACCCATGGGGGGAGAGTAAGGAAAGCTCTTATTCCCCAGATTTTCGCATTAGGTATTAGCTAAGTCTAAAATAGCAGAAATATTATTTTTTTCCCTGGAGCTTGTATTTCACATCTTAGCTGTTTGAGACCAAACCTCACAATCACAGATGTTGCGGATGCAATAGAGGTTGGGGCACTTAGGGAAAGCAGCCCCAAGGAGTGGGGATGGAGACCTTCTCCCCTTTCCTTCTGTGGAACATCTGTCCCTCTCTTCTTGGGGGCTGCACGAGGTTGCCCTGTCGCATACCTTTCACCAGGTGATTGTGGTCTGGGGTGTTGTGGTCTCTTCTGTCCTCCCAAAGAGGAGAAGTATGGTAAAAACTCTGCCTTTTGCATTAGTGTATGAGGTGAAGATGTCTGCTGGGCCCAGACATGGCTGTAGAGATTTCCAAAAGCTTTTTTGGACATGTGCTCAAACCATTCCCCCCACTACCTGGTCACATATTTATATTTTAAAATTCCTGTCGGAGGTGTAAGATTTATTTTGAGCCTGTGTTAATGCTCCTGTGAAAATGGGTGCTTTACTTTCCAGTTAGAATAATGTGTAAGTTCTGGGGAAATTCATGAGTTTGCCAAGATTTCTGCTTCTTTGGGTTTCTTATCAGTATTTTTCCCTCTCTTGGCTTCTTTTGTGTAGATGAATGAAAATGTAGTTTTAGGTAAATGGTGTAAATAGTGTTATGTTTGGGAGAACTCTAAAGGGCTTTGGTTGAACTGGTGGCAGTGTTCAGGATTTGTTAGTGATCTTCTTGAGTCTCCTGCTGTCCCCACGGTCTGCTGGTGACCATCTCCCTGGGGGCCAGGTCTCTGTAAGCCCATGGAGCGCTGCTAAAAAGCAGCTGACCAGAGTGTGGACTAAATCGTAGACAGAATTGGGGCTCTCTTCCACCCTTAGCTGAGATTAACCCTACCTGAAGCTTAGCTAAATGCTGTGTCTTAGGCTCCCTCTATAGCTGATGAATAAGAACAAGTTCCCTCCAGAGTCAAATTCCTCCTGACCGTGTCAAGAAACTTGCTTAGGACTCTTGCAAAGCAGGAGAGTCTGGCTGAAGGATATGCTCAGGAGCAATGCTTCTCACTTACTTTCCAATTTTTTCTCATGTATAAAGCTAAAAGCACTTTTTTTTTTTCCTGGACATTCTGTGTGTATACAGAGACTAGAAGGAATTAGTATGAAAGCTGTGTTGTAGTGGATAAAATATATCTCTTAAATTGGAGATTAAGCTCTTTATTACCAACACTGTCACAAATTTATAGCATCACCTTTGATGGGATATTTGGGGCCACGCTCCCTGGAAAGTATACTTCCCACAAGGGCACTTAAAGGAAGCGATTAGGGGTTTCTGATCATTCCCTGCACCCAGCTAGGATTTCTTCAGAAATCTGCTCGTGTTATTCTGCTTCCTAAGAAATAATAAAGTACCTGCTGACCTGTGGCCTTTCCACTTCTATTGCCCTGCTGGGAAAAAAAAATAATCTCTGTGGATAGTGAGTTTTCAGGCTCTTATTCCTTCATGAATAGGAATAGCTAAGTCCACAGGGTGACCTAGCTTTTAATGGTCTATATATAAAATATATTTGCTTTCAGTTCACTTATTGAATACATTATTTTTTTTTTCAGTTACAAGAGTTTTAGTGTGAGTGCTGTCAGCACCTTTTCTCCTTCCTAGATGTTACAAACACTTGGGGTTTTGTCACAAGTGGTGTGGTCGTGGTGTTTTTTCCTTCTGAAAAGAGATCTTATCTACTAACAGAAGTTCCTGTCGCCTGTATGATCTGCAGTTACCTCTTTGATCACTAGAGGTTGTTGTGTACATGCAGGCTTGAATTCTGCCTGCTCTTCGGAGATGCTGTAGGAGTGAGGAATTGAGGGGCTGGGGGAGGAGAGAAAAGGGATATTATTCATACGGGCTGGGAATCTTGGCCTTTGAGTGAATAGTCAGTAGTATGCTCTGAATTTATCCTGTAATATTGAAAATCCAAGCTCCCTGCCTCTTTGTACACACACAACCGTACCGGAGCATAAAGGGACAAGTTGCAAAATCATATGTAGCATCCTTTGCTCTAAAAGTTTCTAAATTTTTTAATAACTTTGTGAGTTTGGAAAGCATTTTCTCTTTACTTGATCTTGAAATATGAAATTTCTTCTCCCAAAACTGAAAACATTCTTCACTAGTCACAATTGCTTGTCCCAGCCAGACTCTCCCGGACCAAGAGCAGACATTCCAAGGATGGAATAGTGTTATTTCTGACAAAAAGGCCATTTTTTTCTTAAATGACCAAAATATTGAACTATAAATGCCACATTGAAAATAAACAAACACTTGCTCTCACCCCCAAACCCAACTCAACCCTGCATTCTCACCTCTCCCCCCCTCCACCCCACCCTTGATGATCCCAGGCAGCATGGAGATCTACTGGGTGCCGTTCTGTAATGGAAACCCAAAGGTCGAAACTGAACAGGGGAGAGGCTTTTCTCCGTTATTGCAGAGCAAAGACACATTTTGTTGTTATGACCTGGTATGGGAGCAAGCCATTTGTAGTGAGATGACAGAGGGGTTGAATGACAGCTTTGTTCACACACCACGAGTGCTGATGCTACACTGCCTGTGGCATTGGTTAGGCAAAAAGAAATGGGTTTATGCATCCCTGATGTTTTCTGATCCATTTCCTGAAGGGGAAATACCACCATTTTTCTTCCAAATAATTTTTGTCCTGACAGTTTTGCTATAATGTCTTGCAGAGCTAGGATGCTAAACACATGAGCCAAATCTGACTCCAGTGTTGGATGGAGTGTGTTTTACACCCTCTGTGGCCCATGACTTTAATTTTGTATGAATCTGCAATCATTTTCTGCTTGGGCTAGTTTTAATCTAGCAAAGCCATGCTAAAATCAAGGGAAGTACATGGCCTAAAACAAGCGTAACGTCCCTGTTTGTTCTTACCCTGCTCTATATAAGGAGTCCTGAGGCCATTTGTTTCCTACCCATTGTATCTGTTTTAAAACGTACACCTGAGGCTACCTGTGGGGCCACCCAGGTGATTCTCAGGGTTGTGCATGTACATCTGGGGGCTATCTGATGGCATGGCTTAAAGCGTGCTCGCAGCATCTCTTACCTGCAGAACTGCTGGACTTCAGTCCTGTCCATCTTCCTATGTCTGCTCCTACCTCGAGGTGGTGGTGCTTATCCAGGGGTAGGAAAAGTTGGGGACCTGCTGAAGAAGCTTGAGTTAGAACAAGTGAGGTGGCACCTGGTCACCACAGGAAGGTGGCCAAGAGGTGTGGAGCCTTCCCTGAGCCTCAGATCACTCCAGAACTGGTTTGGGTAAGCAGGAGAGAACCATGGATGCACCCAACAGGCTCTGTGCTGTCCCACTCCTTGTGTGCAGTTGCCGAGTTCTCATCCTGGCTCGGATGGAGGCTCCCGTCATAGCTGTCAATACGGGTGTCTCTTATCTCGTACTGAATGGTTTCATATCTCAGAGCTCAGCTGCAGCCTCTCTGGAAGATTTTTATTAGATAATGGTCTTGTTTTATGGTTTAATTTAACTCATTTGGATCAATAGCTAACAGGGCTTCCTCTGGTTTTCTCCTTGCATGTACAGCTGTGACCTGATCTTTAGCCTGTCCTCTCCTTTCTGAGCTGTTCACTTTATAGTGGCAGCAGGTGAATTTGTATGCTGCCAGGTCAAAATAAAAGCCTTTTAAAAATTTAGAGCAATGAGCAGGTTTTGCCTGGAAAGTGAATGACACCTCAGGAAAGACCCCTTATACGTCAGAAGAGCTGTGTCTGACCTCTCGATAGACAGCTCTGTCTTGCTCAGCAAATAGAAGTGGATTGTTTGGGTTTTTTTTTTCTTTAACCAGCTTTGTGACTACCTGGATTCCTAATTCTTGTAAAGGTGTATATATATAAAAAAAGTCATCCCAACACTTTGCTGCTATGAGTGCTGTCAAAATTGAAGGTCCTTAAAGATTCTTTCTGCTTTTACTCCCTTTATGGCAAGACAGTAAAATTAAAGTATCGAGTAATAGAAGGAAATATTGAGCAATCCTGAAGTGAATGGTGACTGAAGAATGACCACAAAATAAAACAAATATGGGAGTGAAACAGAGGCATGTAGAGAAGTTTCCTGTCTCCTAGCCTGAGCAGAAAGACACCTTTCTAAATCAAAGTAAATTTGTAGTGACTCTAAAAGGATGTAAAAGCATTCCACATTCTATTTTGTGTTCATATTTATTAATGCTCTGAATAATAAATCCCTCCTTTTAATCTTTATGCCATTAGCTCCTACTTGTTTACCATTTTCAACTTCACAGGGTTTTCTGTGAGGTTTGCTTCTTTAAACTGTGAAGTATTCAGGGGTTTATGTAATTATGAAGTCCTGTGTTTCCTTAGCAAACTAGGACACAGATTTCCCGGGAGGAATTAGCAAATAATTAAAATCTTGAGGAAAAGAAAACAACAATGAAGCATCAGCCAACAGAGTAACAGGTCTCTGATATTTGACAACATTTTGATTTGGTTTGTTGTTAAGAATTTTAACTAAGGGATGTTCTGGGCTTGACTCTGTGCTGCTGTGTTAGGCTTCAGGAAGGTAGATGCAAGAATTGGATTCGATGAGTTCTGTTCCCAGGTTACTATACATCCTTCTGCTTCACAGTTTGTCATTTCCCCAAGTTGATTCCATTTTGCCCATAATAATAACAGGTAAGTGATGTCCCTGTCCTTGTATCAACCCACAAGCTTTCTGTTGTATTTTTCTCCCCCTCTCTTGTTGATGGAGGGGGAGTAACAGAGCAGCTTGGTGGGCACCTGGTGACCAGACAAGGCCAACCCATCACATATGTCATGTTCCACTTCTTCTCGGGAGTCTGGGGTCTCAGATCAACCTATATGTCTCATGGTGCACATACAGTTGAACTCCATGATCTTAAAGGTCTTTTCCAAACAAAATGGTTCTGTGATTGTATATCTCCCCACAAGCTGGGCTTTCTTTTTGTAAGTATTGCCAAGGGAGAAGACAGAGCAAAGGTTGGAGACATAAGACCTCTTAACTACAGTGTTCATATGCACAGGAACAAGTTGATATCTTGAAAGCTCAGATCTTGTACAAAACTTGTGGTTTGTCTATTGGTGTAGGTTTTCCTTTTTCTTTTTTTTTTTTTTTTGTGGAAAGGAAGCACTTTTGAATTAGTCTTTTTTTATATGTTGTATTCTGCTGTCTACTTGGTAGTGTTTAATTTCTGTGCAAGCAGGTGCAGTGGAGATCAATATTACAAGACTTGAGCTTTGTTGGAGAGTGCTCATTGACTGCCTTTCACCTAATTACCTGTGGCCATCTAGTCTTAATTACTTAAAGAAAGAAAAAGGAAGTTTGTAATCGCTTCTGGAGATGGCAAGGGAATATCTACATGCTTTACAACAGTCTGTGTATTAAATGATAACCCACCGCATGTCTGTGATGAGAAGCCTTTTGAAAGACACAAGAAGTCTGTGTGTATATCTGTGCATATACGTTTCTGAAACTGGCTTTTCTGCCAGAAGTACCTTTATCCTCTAAGGAATCATCATTTCGGTGATGGCACTCTGTCTTGTTGAAGGATTGATGTAGAAAAGCTGGCTAAACTAACATCAGAAAGCTAAGGAGCAACAAACTTTTGTTCAATTATTGAACTTAATTTGTAAATGGAACTGACTGTTTAGGAGCATATGAGTGAATTATGCTCAAATCTAATTCTAAACTCAATATGTTATATTAGTGATTTTTGGAACTCGAACTGTCAAACATCATGTGAGAGGTTTAGACTGGACTCAGTAGCCTTTCTTGTTTTAGCCAATGAATGTATTGCTCCCATCACAGAAAATGGGAGCATCCTTAGCTGTAGGATTCAGGTAAGAACACTGCTGGTCCTCTGCTTCAGCTGTGAAAATTTATACCTGAAACTATATTAGACCTTTTAGTCCTCACTGTTCCCTGTACACCAATGAGACCTCCTTGTTTTAGAGGTTTTGTAATGCTCCAACTAACCAATGATGTTAGGAGGTTGAATTAAATGGTTCCTATATCCCAATAAGCTTAGGGCTTCCCTCTGCACGGAATAAAATCCAGCTCATTTGGCTTCCACCCTGAGTTACTCATCAATCTCGTGAAAGGCAAAACGGCCCCAGCTCGTGTGGAAAGCTGTAGGGCTTTTGGTAGGCTGTGAGCAGAGCAGAGGGAAATTTGCTCGGGGTGCCTGATGGAATGAATGAACACTGAGTCACTGTTAGCTTTGATCTCCGACTGGAAAGGTTGGCTTCTTCCTTCACAAATATTCTTTTTCATCTCTGTTACAACTCCTTTCCTGAAAGTACAGGTATAAGTTCACAACGGGACATAATTGAGTTACGGTGACTTAAAAAGTGTCTGTTTGCAGTGGCTGAGCCCTGGTAACAAGCTGTGTGGTTATTCTGACTTTTTTCCAATTCCAATTAGCCCTAATGACATCACTGTTTTTTGAGACAAATGCAGACTGAATGTAGAATATTATTCCCTCCCTTTTGTGAGTATGGATATCTACCTGTATCCTGAGGGCTTTTTTATACGACAATAATTGAGAGGCTGTGCAGACCAGGATGGAAAGAAAGTCCTGCTGATCTGCAGAGGTAAAAACACCACTGAGGATACTCATAGGATGCTAAGTCACGGAATAGGGTTCTGGTTACTTACTCCCTCTGCTCGGGGTGGGGGTTGGGGCATGTTTACTGCAAGATTCTCATCAGGATCAGGCTCCAAAAGGTTTGCTAAGGACACGGACATTAATCTTGTGCTGCTTTTATCACCCAAAGGGAAAAGCTATTGTATGCTCTGAATAATTAAGGAGTTCTCATAGTTCTCATAAACATTGATTTTTGGTTTGTTTGCCTGATTTACTGAATCAGAGATTGAAGAGAGGGAATAGCATATGCCATTCTTTTACTTAGCAGCAGTCAGGGAGTTTGTTCTCATCTAGCCTGCCAGATAGGGGTATCAAGAATTGGAAGCATGGGATTTATAAATCACACACAAAGTCAGTGTTTGTCTTCCGTAACAAAGTAAATGTAGTATAGTCTATAATAAATATTTATTAAGATTAAAACTTTTCTGGAATCTGAAATTGCTGTAGAAATAACTCGGGTAATATCCTGCATGAAGCTCTCCACCTTTTGGTTGCACAAAGCTTCAAGCATCTTTCATCCCGTCTCACTGGCTTTCCTTGACCTCTGCTTTCCCCATGGGTCTGGGCAATGAAATGTGCATCACCACAGACAAAAAAAACTAATCGGATACCAGGAACCATCATTCAATAACTGGTGACCTCTGTGTATTAACCATCTCCTGTTGTGTTGGCCAAGTCCTGTTAGCAATGGGTAAGAAGGTTTGGTCCATATGGGGTTGACTCTCTTCATTTGGGGTTGTTATATCTGTTCTACCTCTACAAGACCATCATATGCCTCATGGAGAACACATGATCTTGGAATATTTCTCGAAGCTCTGTGCAATTAAGGACTAGCAGAATAACTGAATAATTAAAAGAATACCATCACCACCTCACCCCCCAAAACAAATGAAAAAAAAAATCTTAAATTGTACTTTTTCAACAAAATGATGAATCTGGGATGTTTGCTTGTGGGNTCTGCTTTCCCCATGGGTCTGGGCAATGAAATGTGCATCACCACAGACAAAAAAAACTAATCGGATACCAGGAACCATCATTCAATAACTGGTGACCTCTGTGTATTAACCATCTCCTGTTGTGTTGGCCAAGTCCTGTTAGCAATGGGTAAGAAGGTTTGGTCCATATGGGGTTGACTCTCTTCATTTGGGGTTGTTATATCTGTTCTACCTCTACAAGACCATCATATGCCTCATGGAGAACACATGATCTTGGAATATTTCTCGAAGCTCTGTGCAATTAAGGACTAGCAGAATAACTGAATAATTAAAAGAATACCANATGCACTATTTCAGATCATCTGTATTGAAAGGTTTCCATGCATGGAGGGATGCTTTGAATTTGTCTTTTCCCTTCTTCCCCTTAAGTAAAAATTGTCAGCATGGCAATGATAATGTGAAGCAAACGAGTTTCTTTATTTCTCTGCCAGAACTAGGAAGGCAGGAGATGATAATACCAACTGGCTGTCGTGTTTCAAACCCTGTGCGCAATGGATCTATTGCCTTGTTGTCCAATGAGTATCTTGCCAGCAGCTGCAGATTTACACTCCTTTAGAGTTTAAAAATACTGTGAGCACATTCTTTAATGTGCAATTTGAAGTTCATAAACCACCGGGCCATCCACATTCAGCTGCCCTCTTCCTTTATGTTCTCAGGCTGTCTTCTGCTTGTGTGACTTTTCTGTTCTCCTCCCATCCTCACTCCAGTTTGTTACATTTTGACCTTCAGTGTTTTTCCTCAAAAAAAAAAAATATATATATATATACAGCTTTTTTACCCACCCTTGTCACTAAATTCCTGCTTTTACCTTGAGGCAGATACTAATATGCATATGTAATGCATTCCAGGGCTGAGGTTCCTACATAGTTCATACTTGCAGCTCACCAGTGTTATAGAGCTCTATTTTACATGGTGTTGACAACTTTATGAGTTCACTTTCATTTGTATTCCAAAGCAGTTGCTTAAACTGTGAATTTGCCTTGTTTGCTTACAAATAAACAATTTATTGTTTAAATGAACCCTTTTTGGCACTTACAGCCATTCCCTCGATACAGGGTGTCTAACATCTGTCATGGGTTCATCTTGCTATCAGCAAATACCATAAGAAAGGCACTACTCCCTTAAAATGACACAAGCCAAGACTCTTATTTTCCCCCTGCACTTTACAGCCCCAACCTTTCAGGCACACTTCTACTCACTTACATAAGTAATCTGATTTCAAGGGAACTACACATAAGAAAACGGTATTGCACATCTGAACGTTGGCGTGATTCAGGCTATGATTAAACATCTCTGCAACCGGTGTCACTTTGTTCAGCTCCGCTTGCTGAAGCTGCAGGTAATATGAGCCGGTTTAAATCCAAGCAGAGAGGTGCACAAGAGCTCCAGGCTTGTTGTGAAACAATGCTCTTCTCTGGATACCCTTCTTATGCACTCACCACCTTCAGGGGTGATGAAGTTTGCTGAGGGCTGGATTTTTGATACTATCAAGAAAATCCTGCCCCAAAAGCAGGGGAAATAGTCTTTTGTTTTATGCCTGGCGGACTGCATTTTGTTGAATCTGGTGTATTAAGGCTTCAAATGTCAATCAAGCTTTGATTCATATATTTTCTTAGCCACACTGAGCACAAGAACTCCCCAAGTACCTTTGGTATTAGCACGTTTATTACTGTGGATGGTACAACTCCTTATGAGTAAGAATAATGGAATCGGGTCCTTTGTGTTTCTTCTAAAAATAATAAAACAAACAACCACTTTGCATCTTCACCCTGGGAATGGAAAGGATAAAATTGCTTGTTAGTAATATCAATCCTTTCCTGAATCAAATAAGCAGATGATGAAATGACTCAGAAATGCCTGATGATGGGTTTATGCCAGGTCCTGAAGGAGTTACTAACTGCACACCTTTGAAGTCCTTCAATTATTCCCATTCTGTCAAGGGACTGCCTCAGGGTGGGTGAAGTAGTTTTGTTTCATAATATTTTCAGAGTTCCAAGCTCCAGGAACACGCTGACCTGCAAGTTGGTCAAGGAAATCAGAATAAACACACACAGTTGCCTGCTCACACCGAAGTTACGATGAGCTGCACTGAACAAGCCAGGAGACCTCCTCCTGCTCTTTCCCAGCCCCTCCCCTGTTTAATACTTTGTCCTGTGGTTTTTTGACTGTCCGGGCACAGCTCTTTGTGCACCTGTATGAAAAACTAGACCCAGGAAATGGATCTCAATGAAGTGGTGTGAGCAAAGCACGTGAGTGGGTGTGGGGTGTGTTGGTTTGCTTTTTTCTTTTTTTTCTTTTTTTTTCTTCTTTTTTTTTATCTGACCCTGCTTTGAGAAACTTCAGCAGCATCCCTACAAAATGGGCAAGTGTCTAAGACCAGAGCTTTGCCAGCTGAGAGAACGGGAAACTGGGGTGTTGCTCAACTGGAAGTTGAAGATGACTTGCACTCTTTCAGCTGCAAACACTGATTGCTAAATGCACTTTGCCTCTAAAGCATTAAGGATTATTATCAGATTAAAAACAGATGAGTGACCAGATTTATTCTACTGACAATAAACAATAGGATGATGATGTACACTGAGAAGAAGCTGTCTACAGCAAGTGCCTGGTGGGCTCTTTTAGCTTCCTTCTATCCCTCTCATTATCAGGTGGCAATGGCACCTCACACATCATTTGTGCAATGAAAGGGACCCTTTGAAGGCAGGCTAAGTAACCCACAGCTACCATGAACACTGAAAGAAAGCACTTTTCACCTCCTCACCACTGTTAAAAGCTCAGCTTTAACTTGAGGTTATTTTGGTAATTTTGGAAGCCTGTTCATCTTTATTTGTTTGTGCCTTGAGAGCTCGGATACAAAGCCTTATTTGTCATTTAATTCTTGCTGCGGGGCTTGCCAAAAACCCTGGGATTTAATGAACTGTAAGGGAGACTTCTTTACTTATGAATATCCTTTAAATTAAAAATACCAACTGGCAGCAGAGTTTTGAAGGCTGGGTGCACAACGGGGGGAAAGAGCAAATGGTAGAGCACTGCTCATATCCACAATGGAGGACATTTTTTTATTCTTGGAAAGGTGTGCCCTTTGAACAGATAATATTTTCCACAGTACTGCTCCTTGTCCTTTTTCCTGAATGCCAGAGCTAAAAGCCCGCTTTATCGTTTCTCTGTTGTGATGTATGCTGAGTATCAGAGTCAGAACACTTCAGGACGTGTGCGCTTGGCTGCTGATGCAATGGGAAGCAGAAGAAACTTTGGGAAAAGTTTGGGGTTTTTTTTCAATTGATATCTTCTGAATAGTTTTATTNTTCCCCTAAACTCAACAGGGAGTGGCTGCGTGGTGTTTAAACTGGCCGGGGTAAAACCACGACCTAAAATTTATCAGTATGTCTTAAACCAGAGTTGGGGATTTTGAGTCGAGTTCTGCACAGGGGCAACAGTTCTATTGGCATAAGTTTATTGTAAATAACTTCCTGGGTTGTAGATGGTGGGTCAGCCTGCCTCAGATATCCTGGAGCCTGTATGTTGTGTGTCAGTATTGTCTGAGCTCAGACATCACTAAACTCTGTTAATAGCTATTGCAGAAGAATAGTCTGGAGGGCATTTAGTGTTTTGTTTCAGAGGGATGGTTTAGGGGGTTGTGGTTTGGTTTGGTTAGTTTTGGTTTTTTTTCAGAAAAGACTAATAAAGAGAGAATTCACCTTCCACCTCCTGAAAAATGAAATACTCCAACCTCTTCTTTCAAAAGATATATCTCCATTAGGAAAAAAATCTCAGAATGCAATAGTAGTTGATAGTCGATAAAAATCTCACCTCAAGAGAGGAAAAGCACTTGAGGTGGGGGAAATTTAGTTGTCAAAGTCTTTAGCTGCCAAAAGCAGCTAAAATCCTAGGTACAACCTGGAAATCTGCTACTAATCATGTGCTTCTGATGGGTGAAGCTGTTGGCATGTCAATGGATCAAAATTAACCTGTTCTATACTAGGTCAGGCTTCAATGCTAAATCTGTTTCCCAGATGAACTGTGCTATCTATTGTGGCCAAGAGGTTGCGTTGAGGGGAAAAATGAAAAACATTTTGAAAAAACTCTTGAGCTGGTGTTCTTGGTGTGGTGGAGACAGAGAAGAATTGAGGAGAACATTTTGAATGTCCTGGCAATGCTCCACTGCTGTGGTCATACTGTACTCATGGCATCATATTTATTATTAATTAGGACTAGATTTATACCCTAATTTAGCAAAAAAAAAATTGTCTTTTTCTCATAAAGGGAGGAAAAAAAGCTGTGTTTCTGGTTCCCATTCTGGCCTCTGCTTTAGACATCTTCAACCAACAAGGTCTGACACTAGTACCAAGGACTACCATCTAATCCTTTGCGAGAAAAATTATTATTTTGAAATACCTGCTTTCCCAGTAGTTCCGAGACCAGGTAAAAGAACTCAGCCAATGTATCTAGCTGTTTTATTCACTCTCTAGTTACTTCAGAAACCCAAGAACAAAAAGCATCTGGAAGGATTCAAAGGCTGCATTGATCTAAAGAAAGTGAACAAGGATTTGCTAGGTTTTGTAATCCAGGCTGGATTAGCAGTCAGGTCTAAAACAACAAAGCAGAGAGAAGGCAGACAAGACATGCCCTGTAACACACTTCTGAGTGGCAGAAGAGAGACATTTTCTTTTGAAAACACTTACACTAAAGGATTTAGGTGAGAGAATCTTATGTTAGAAAGAGGATAATGGACAGCTGCGAGACTGGTACTTTTGGACAGTAGCAAGAATTAGTTCATGTTTTAGAAATATTTTCTTTAGGATAAAAATTGGAAAATTTCAAGGAATCAAACATATATGACATTAAAGCAAGTAATATAATTTTTGCTGTAAATCTAAAAAAAGGAGGGAAATCCTGGAGGATCCCTGTTACCTAATCCTACTGCAATCCCTCTCCTGGAGGAGAGAAATGAAGGAATAAAAGAGTTGAAGATTACAGATAAAGAGTACTCTGTTTCTGAGGCTCTTCTTGTGCCTTTTAAAATTTCATTCTTTGTACTTATGGAAAACCTCTTGCAAAAAGTGGCTCAGGCACAGGGTCAGCTGCAGAGAAACAGGCAAAGGCTGAAGAACCTTCACATCCTTACATCTTCTTTCCTAAAGGTAACGACTGCCACATCTGAGGTCTGGCTACATATTTTCTACAGTCTCGTGTGTCGTGATGTGCTCCCGCTGGAGGGAATAGTCATAACAGTGATCTGTGTGAGCTTTGGATCACGCATGTTGCTTGATGATTAATTCATCCTGTACCCCTGGCAGTAACTGGCTGAGATCCTTCCTGAGGAAGAGTCAGGTACACACAGCAGCATATGGTACGCTGTAGCCGGCCCCTTTCCTCGTAGCTGATGAAAGGCAGCTGCAAAAAGATCTGGGAAAAGTGTGTGGTGAAGGGACGAGGGAGTGAAAATCAAAGGGCGACAGGCAAAAATCTGCGGAGTGTTGTCATAGAGAAGATGCAGATGAAAACCATACTGCCTCTGTAGCTTTCCCAGTTTCAGTGAGTGGAGGGGAACTAGTAATTCCCCCATGTGCCTTAGGCTGAGGATGATGAGTAGACTTTTCCCTGACTCGTCTTCAAGTTGAATATACTTGAAGAAGTTCTGGGAGCAAAGCCAAGCATGTTGATCCCTGGCAGACAGGATTATCCATCTGGAGACAGGCTCAGTAAACTGGCTTTGGAATTGGATTGTTAACTTCCCCTTCTAGGAAGTCAGTAAATTGGATGGGGTCAGTTTGCTAGCATAAGAGCTGGCTGGAGGTTAGAAAAAAGAACTGGGTCTTTCTGTACATGTCATGAGTTGTCACAGTTAACAGCAAAGCAGTCTGGAAGAGATGCATGAGAGAAGTCTTTGTCACAATCTATAACATAGGAAGTGGTTTGTATATGTGTGCATGTAGGTGTTTATACAGACACCTCTATAGATGGGTACACCCAGAAAATCAAGAGAAGCATCCATGGCATTAAGGCATTTTTCAGTCCTACTGTGTGTTAATGCTGTAAAACTATAAAAAAAAAAATGTGCAAAGAGAAGTCAAGTGTAAATGAAGATTCTGGAGTCCTCAGTGAGAATATTTAGACAAATGTTGTACCCGTGGAAATACAGGAATGACAGATCACCGTTGCCTGTGAAAAGCCTGATAACACAGCACGGTCCCTAAGCCAGTGTAGGAAACTAAGCTAAGCATGGATACGAGCAGTAGAAAAGATTGCACTGAACAAATGAAGATGAACGAAGAGATGTTATTAAATGGCCATTAATCTCAGAGATGCTAGGCACTGAAGCACCATGTCTAATATTTTTCTAGCTAATACCTACTTTGAGGAGCCCATTTGGAGATAGCCATCTCATAGGCTGTAAAAAGGCCCTGGAAGGGAATTTCTGAAGAGTAAAATGCCAAAGAAAGGTTGGTTCTGCTTCGTGGTTTTTTAATTCATTTTTTTCCTCTAAAGGTCAGTTTATCTGCAACTTGGTTCTTCATGATGTGAAGGAAAGTAAGAGATAGTAATAGGTGGTGTGCTCTGGCTTAGCTCCGGCTTGTGGGAGGGCAGTGTGGAAAATGCTCTGACCTGAGACATTTGCTGCTGAAGCTCCAAGGACAATTCACTGGCTGCAGGTAGCTGAAGGCATGTGTCTTCTTGCCGTGGGTAGTGCTAAATCAGTTGGAGTTAGTTGCACAGCATAATTAAAATACAAGACCATGTGGCACAGTGTAATCTGTGTGATGGAGGGAGCTCCTCTGGGACTCGGGTGGAAGACGCTGAAGGTAGGCGCAGATCTTGATGAAAGTAAGGAAATATCCTGTATGTTTGTTGTAAAAGTGTGTACTTTGGCAACTGGATATTTCTGGTTATCGTGAGAATACCATCTGGTTCTGCTGCCTCAGACTCCCCAGGGTCTTGATATGAGAGGTCAGTGACTTATTTAAAGCTCTTAACTGGAGAAACTGCATGCTCCTGAAGAGGTATGAAAATTAATAGAAAGAGCAGTGGATTTCAGGAGAGCTGGGATAAATTCTTGGCCTTGCTACTGTTGTACTGAGTATTTGGTTACTTCATCTTCACTCTGTGATTCAGTTATCCC
>VZTO01024755.1:9673-24896 GCA_013400615.1 Syrrhaptes paradoxus
ACATAATGAGATACCCTGTGTGTAGGGAGCAGAAAGAAGAGCAATTGCAATAGTTAGGGCACTCAAACAGCATTTTTGCCCTATCCCAACTCAGTGGTATAGAAGCACCACTGAAAAAAAAATGAAGGTACTCATCCTTCACATTCCTTGATGAAAAGAGACAAACTCCAATTAAAAAAAAAATTGAGGATGACCTAGATAAGGATGAGAAGGAGACATGCTTATATCCACAAACACTCACCCACCTCACACCGTGGCACAATACTATGTGTTGCCTGATCCTTTCTAATAGCCAAAGTAGTAAAAGAAGTTCTGGTCTGCATGTGAAAGTAATCCTATGGCACAAAACAGAGAAATCACATACTTTTCTTCATTTACTAGGGGCTCCTAAACTTCTAAGTATATTATCAGTGGAATACTTCACATTGATTTTAATATATTATTTGATTGTCAAATTTGAAGGAAAAATCAAAAAACAACAGCAAATATTTTGGGAACAGAAATCTGCTAAAAAATTATAGTTTAACATCTCCAGAACAAAGAACAGTGAACATAAAAATTTTTTTAAAAAAGGGAAAAAAAATCAAATACATATAAATCTTCAGTAACTTAGAAAACTAGTCTCTGTAAATATCTTGAAAGTAGGATAAGGAAATCAATCACTGTACCATGTAAAGGTGGCCGGCCTAGACATGAGGAGTACAACACCAAGAACCAAACAGGAAAATGAATATCCTGCAGAAAACAGAAGAACCTTCTTCCTTCATTACCACTCAAGTGACTGCTGAAGTGACCTAAACTTTTCCATTAAGTGTAAAATAAAGATCTGCATTTCTCGTCCTGCCCTCCTACAAAATGCCACTCTCCACTAAGAGTCTCTATATTTTATCTGAGCAAGATTTTCCCATAATAAGTTGTGCCTATATTTTTGTGTCATCTTTTGCTATGAAATATCAGATATCTGGATAACCCATGATTTATACTGTCCTCTGCGGCCCAATAATGGGCTGGGAGTTCCCTTCACTACAGGAAACCATCACTATGTTCCCTTGTGTCACCGTTTTACAGCTCGCACCTTTAGGAGGAGTTGCTTCTAGAAGAAGCCCATGATCCCCACAAGCCCTTCTCTTCTCCCCTCCTGCAGTCCTAGCTCCTAGATAGGAAGGAGCCCCAGAGCTTGCTAAAACTGGTATATTTTAGCTCAAAACCCAGCCCTTGCACCCAAGGACTAGGTAGTAACCAGATCCTATGTATGAAGCCTCATCTCATGCCTGCCTGTCTCGTTCCCCAAGAGGACTCTAACTTGTTTCCTATTCTCCACTCATTAAATTGGCTTTTGGCATCTGTTCTGGTGATAATCTTACCATTTCCTGTAAAGTATTTCAAATGTGTTTCTAACTAGTCATTATTTTCAGCTTCAGGTAGCATTACAGATAGCACCATGTCCAATGTGTTTTTATCCTTGGGGTCTGAGATCAGAGCTCAGTAAAGAATTTGTTCCCATACATTCTTTTAGGGCATTGTCATCATCTGTTTCTTCACAAATAGCCATGGCACCATCTTCATTCATCAATAATTTCAAATATACTGCTATGGCACTAACAACTGTGTGCTTTGGTTTGTTTCGGTTTTGCCTCTCAAATGTTTTTATGTTGCTAATTTATCCCCTTTGCCCACAGAGCCTCAGTCATTTCCCTCTTAAAGCCCCAAGTGACTCAGATCTTTGATACCACTGCAGTATATCCCACCCACACTATATTGACTTCACACTTTGATTTTTCTCATCAAGTCCATTTATAGGCCAGTGTTTGCTGAAGTTTGTAATAAGATAGAGCACTCCATTACAAGCCTGGGTGCTATTTAAAACTTTCTAATGTCTGATAGTTGCAGGTAACTTGAGCAAATATTACAGTAGATTTGCATAGACTATTGATAAATGCTGTCTGTAAAAATACACAGAGAAAAATAGCTAAGTCACACAAAACATACGCACACTTTCTGAACTTCTACCTTGGTTTTGAACTGGGTGCAGAAAGAGATTTTTACCCTAGTATACAACAGCATCTTCTGCAAAATTATAAATCCTATTTACCAAATTGGTTTTGCACTTCCTTTCTTCAGCTCTTTCCTTCTACTTCTACAGCCACCTATGAATTCTTTCTGGAATTTATATTTTCTGTCATCTCTCCTTGTTTGCTCGAAGCATGGATTTGAATCAAACAAGGTGGCAAGGAGAAATGTCTCTCTCTTTAGTTAAAAAGCCATGAAGGTGAAGAGGCTGTTTTCTGAACTCTGATGGCCACAAAGTCTACAAAACTTCAAGGGAAACCTCACCATTTTCTGCACTAAGTAGAGTCCCTCTGACATAATCACCAAAATATCAAGAAAATTAAGTTAGGATACGCAGCTTGAACAGGTAAACTGGATTAGGACCCAACACTTGCTATTTTAGGCAAACGATTCCCTATTTATACACTTGTGAAGTACGGGCAAATGAAAATAAGGATAAAAGTTAACTAGCACACACAGAATATTTTCTGTATTTGCACAAGCCAGCCTTAATTTTCTTTGCACAAAAGAAAAAAGAAAAAAGTACGTCGAATTCTTTTGAAAAGATTTTTGTTCTTTGTTGGCCTAAGACTATTTCTGTCTTTTGAGGAAGCCTTCTAAATGTAAGAACTCATCATATGTTTACATTTCCAACTTGGTTTTACCAGTATAGTTCAGATTGTCCACTAGCATTCTTTGCTTTCTCCAAATTTTCAAGCAAGAAAGAAAAAAAAAAAAAGAGGTGCTTTTGCACTGGTGCCTTTAATTTCTAATTAAACATCTTAGGCTCAGTGAAAACCGTAGGCTTGGGGGGGTTTTTGCAGAGTTTTAAATATCTAAGGAAGTGCCTGCCGGCAAAATGCAATATAAGCATTCCTGCTATCAGTGAAGGATTTTGGATAAAATACCCAGCGACTTCACATGGATAGGCTTCGCTGCAAGTCTTTATGTGAACCACCAGAACCTCCCCATTCTTCTAGCAGGGTCTGACCTCATTAACTTACACAACATAGTTACGGATATGAGAAAATATACAACATTTCTGAAAAGTGGAATGAAAACCTAAGTTCTCCGGAGAAATGTAATGTTAACAGTTGGCTGACTAAATGGACAAAATGTACTTTAAGAAAGTGCATCAGGGCTTAAGAAAATAAGCCATCAATTAACTTTGTTCAGTCTCCATACTTAAAGCCATCTACTTCACGTGCTTTAAAAATAGTCCAGTTAAACAGGATGCAGAACACTTTAAACAGAAACACTATTAGTGCTGGGATCCAAGACAAGAGGAGCAGGCTCAAAACTTGTCTGGTTATGGCACGTGCTGGAGCCAAAAAACTTTCTCTTTGCACGTCTCAACGCAAACCTCTGGTACCTAGAATGAAAGGGTTCTCTGTGTTTATCTATTGCAATCTCAGGTCATCAATTTCATAGAAACACAGAAAGGGTTTGTTTCTTTTTGATTGAGGGGGACTTTGTTGTTCTGTTTTTATTTTTAAACAGTTTCAGGACTTTATTTTTAATTAGTTTTATTTACTATGTCTTTATTAGCTTTGCATTCCTTATCAATCTCTTTCATCTGTTTCAGTATAGAAAGAGGATTTTTTTTTCCCAATTTTTATCATGTTATGTTCTGTCTAATCTATTCATAAATTTAAAACATTTTACAGAGAAGAGTTTCTTAAAACCTTTCAGGAAGTTGTTCTTATAAAACACTTTTCCACAATTAAAGACTTCTATCACATTAAGAAAACCATATAAAGAACTTATGCATTATCCATCTGTGGGCAACTGGCCCACAGGAAAAGCATTAGTACAGATTGTGGTGTGATTCCCAAGAAAAACTCAAGATGCCTCTTGCCTGTATCCAATTTGGACAACCACCCCAGAGTCAGCAGTGTCATCCAGAGACAAGAATACACAATCTGTAAATGATAGATTGCATCGTCACCCGAAGCAATAATTGGTGTCCAGGTACCAAAATAGGACAGATTCAATTTCTCAAAGTTCATTCTTATCTCACAGCTTACACACAAGAACATGATGTGCAGCTGAGGACTTGGCATTGACCAAAGAAGAAAAGAAGATTTCCAGCTGGATCCATGAAATGCTTCCTTTCATCAAGGAGCACAGTGTGGTTAATGTTAAAAGAAGTGTTCAAATGGATCAGCAGAGATCTGACTTCCCCCTGTAACAAATACACGAAGAGCATCCAGCATACAGCAACACCCAGCCACCCAGTAACACCCTGGCTAACAAAATCGTGGCATGAAGGTATGGGGAAAGGAAAAAGTGTGAAAACAAAGAGTTTTGTAGGGAGCAAAAAAAGAAATTACACTCCCAAGCCTCTACAGAAGTTACTACTAAATGACCAGCTAAACCTGTTTTTTTTCTTTTCCTGAAGATGGAGTTTTATTATGAGGTCAAACATATCACAGCCAAATGCAGGTAAATTGGCTGATCTTCAGCTGCACAAAGGTAAAACACCTTTCTGAATACATAATCTACATGGGAAGGCTTTGAAAAAGACTGTGTAAGTAAAAATAACTGGTTAAGTGTCAAAGCCTTGATCAAACTCAAGCATTTTAACAGTTAGAAAGCTGCAGAGGGTGGATAGCCAGCCAAGCCCTGCAAGCGGAGCGGGGATCAATGCCTGCGCCAATGTACGTGCTCCGGATGAGTTTGCGTTGCAGTCCGAGGGCAGTACACTCGCAGAGAGGAAAGGAAAGGGGTGGGGAGGAAACATATGCAAAACTGGACACCCACCACATATTTAAAAGCCCTGTTAGGACTGGTTTGTCACATTGTATTGAGGAGTCTATGCTTTCTGGGGACACCAGTAGAGAGCCTATGCTGCAGAGATGGCTATAAAAACTTCTTTTCTCACAACAGTGGAAAAAGCCAAGATCGAGTGAGGGATGGGGAGATAAATGGTACAAATAGCTAAGGGGGTTGGCTCAGATCCTTCTGAACTCTTGCCATAAACAATGTCTGGGAATGGCCAGAGGCTCCTCCAGGATAGGAGCTGTGCTTGTTCCAATGGCAGAAAACTGGAATTTCCAGCACGAGCTCTGTGTGAATTACAACAAGGTCAAGCCGGCCAAACCTGCACTTTTCCGAGGATCCAGAGAGAACAGAACTGAAGTGCCCACATCTAACTTCATCATCATTATCGTCATAAATCCTCAGTGAACTTCAGAAAAAAAAACTGAGTCTGCAGAACTGACAGCTGGGCTCAGAATCAGCTGGGAAAAGGGCACCGGGTAGTGGAGAGATAAGAGTTTTCAAGCTTTTCCACACCAAGACAACCCGTTTTTCTCTCCTTCGTTCAGCACAGCTCACTGCATGTCCTGTCACCTTGCAGAATCCATGGTAAAAACAAAGCAACATGTTAATTTGCTTTTAAATATAGGATCTGAAAATCACAGGAATACAAGAACAGCTTAAAGACTGTTTTCAACATCTTCAGTGAATGTCCCCAGCAATTATCATTCAGATGATGGAAGAATAGTTTTTAAAAACATTCTGCATTCGCTTTGGTAAAACTACATCAAAGTGATATAAAGAATGTTTCTTCTCATTTTACGGAAATAGAGGATTTCTTTAAAACTCCAGATACCCACCAGGAACACTGAGAACATTAATAGCCTTTGGATTTTATAATGATGAATTAACAAGTAAACAGGAAACCATTGTTTTGAAAGTCTCACGAGGCCGATAAGGAATGAGAAAGTTCTGGCCTAATATATAACTCTTCACATATTTCTATGCATACCTAATAAATACAATTTACATAAACACATACATGTTTGGGCACACGCATACGTGAAAAGACTCAGAGAAAAAAATTCCAGCTTAGCTTAAATAACAAATACAAACTATTTTAACTGAATACAGTACTAGGGTAGCACAGTTAAGCTTTCAAAATTTAAAAAGTGTCCAAATAAGTTTGCACAGGAAACCTCACATTTTTTTGTCCCTCTGCTACATGCCAAGACAATGTTTCATTCAAGTATCATACACTTATTTCCCCCCAGAGAGTTTCTGTCTATTTAATGCACAGGATGGACTGTTATCAATGAAAAAAAAACACAACAAACCACTTAATGAAAATAGATCAAAATATTTAAATGTTTAAATGTGTAGTCTCATGGCTTATTTGCATGGTATTATTGNAATAAAACAACAAATAAAAAAAGAGAAAAAAAAAAAAAAGAAAAAAAAAAAAAAAAAAAAAAAAAAAAAAAAAAAAAGGAAGACAAGATCAGAAGTGCGTAACTGTGTGCAGACATGGATCTCCTCCAGACCTCCAGAAGCTGTACAAGGGCAGCATTCAGTGCTAGGCTTTCAGCTGTCTCATCTACAAGTTTTCTGGTCTCCTCCTCCCCCTCTGCCTCCTTGCTTTCTCATGACACTGACACCTATCTTGCCATTTGCACAAAACACTTTTCACCCCAACAGCCTTGTCTCCTTCTCTTTTCTATTCATGTGCCCTTGAATCAAGAGTTTCAGGTCCCACGCCCGATGCCATAGCGGGGACTGGTGACTCCCATGACACCCCCAGGAGGGACATGTTTAGCCTGGTTCTGCCGAGGGGACATGGGTGCTGGCAAGAGGTAGGAGCACACGCATCGTCAAAATTGGAGAAATTAACTGCCAGCTGTCACGAGTCGGACCATCTGCAAACAGATTTTCAAAGGCGCAACTAGGGGTAAAGAAACCAGAGGCGCAACATGAATAAAGTAACAATCACAGGAAACACTTTCCATGCCACAAACACTCTCTCCTATCCTTGTTCCCATATGGACCATGTAAAAATATCCCTATTTTTATAAAAGAAAAATGCATAAAATCTTAGAGAAGTTTTAGCTTTTTTTTTTAGTCTTTGTTTTTATTACTCACCCCCCCTCAAAAAAAAAAAAGTAGTCAAACATTTAGTGTGGAAAACTACAAATAAATTAAATTTTGCAGAACTTATAAGCTATTGAAAACAGTGTTTTATAATGGAAATGCCAGGCAGCCTTAGCTATAACCATTTCTACTTGGGACGCCTGTAAGAACTAACTGCAATGAGCTAGAGTAATGAGGAGACAGCATTCAGACCCTGAGTTGTCAGGAGCGATTAGTGTTGGCTGGGCAGCATTTGGGAAATGCATTAGTCGAGAAGTTGCATCCCTGTAGTCTGGGGAGCACTTGCCTGTGGTCCACAAGGAACTGTTTGGTTACATGTTGCTGGATCTCCTAATTTCCAACAGCTAAATTGCACTAAAAACCTGCTCAGGTTTCCTAAAGTTTGTCTCAATGTACACAGGCTACCGCACAAAGACATATTGGTGTAATTGTTTGGAGGAAGGAAAAGTTGGTGTCATCACAGATGAAAGAGAAAGACATCTGTAAGACGAATCAGCTCAGAGGATGTAGACTCTGCTGTGAAGTGGTGCAGAGCCTTGCATTAGACCATTAAATTCACCAGTATTTGCAGAATAGATGAGGAACTTCTAGACAAGGAACCCTTTCCCACATCCTCCTGCATCCCCCCCAGCCTGCAACCAGTTTTTTACTGCATCAGTGGGGAAACACCAGAGTCAGCCCCTGCCAACCCAAGGCCTTACTTACTCCACATGCATCGAGAAAGCTACTTCTGTCTTTCTCAGCTGCAACAGAAATAAAAGCTACATTAGGGTCTTGCTCAACTTCATCTGAAAAACCTCTCCGAGAAAAGGAATTGCACCAAAGGAAGCAAGTTCCTCCTTCACATCATTTAGAGCATTCAGCACGTTCATTGTAATTGTCACACAGGCGCTCTATTGTAAACACAGACAAGAGAGAAAGGGAAACAAAAAAGCAGAACTGCCTATTATCCCATCCACATCCATGCACAGAGGGAGAACCATACAGGGTAGAGCTGAGGCAGGGAGACAGACGAACAAAGCAGCAGTAACTCCTCAGGCTAGCCAGTATGGACAAACATGTGCCACAAAGTCAGGACTTCTCAAAGCAGTATGAAATAGGTGAAATTATCTGCTGGCATTTGCAACGCTGTCTGTCTTGACTGCACACCTTGTAATTTCTATACAGATAAGCATTATCTACATCATTCTTGGTCCAAGATACAGAGGGCTTCTCTGTGCTCAGAGGACCATTTGATTTGCAAACACAGAGAATGAGAAGGGGGATCTGTCACCTTCCTCTTTGAAATGTATCTGCCAGGGATGGTCAGAAAAAGAAAAGAGGAAGAGAAAATAATCATCAGTGCAATGTGGCTGAATGAGCCTGACTAAGGAAACGTTAATACTTGACATTGCCCAAGTGGAAAAAATTCCCCAACATATATATACACACACACATAGAAATTTAAGATAAAATCTATATAGAGAGATTTTTAAAATACATATACATACATGCATTCATGCATGAACTTATATGTACATACATATGCAGTGAAAATTTCAGAGACTGTCATTTTGGATACATTGTTATAGTCACATATTATATATGGTATAATCACTTACCTTAACATTAAACTTAGAATCAAATTCCTGTACTTGAATTCGTTCCAACATTACAATATTTATCTAATAACACTTTTAGAAATAATTATTGAAGAGATCATAATGTGAGTATACATTTTTAGTAATAAAGAAAAAAAAAGGGCTTCCTACTGAGAAGATTAAAACATTTTTATACCAGGAAGCATTCTGGTTAAAAATTGTGGGCAAGCAGTTGATAATTCTTTAAAGCCCATTAAAGCTCTAGCCATGAGTTATACATGTCTCCCCAGTTACTGGGAACAGGATGGCCTAGGGATATCACAGAGCCTACATCACAGGTTGGACACGTCTGTCTACCAAGCCTGAGGCATAACAAGGTACTGGCCTCGGTACAGGAACGTGGCTTGTGTGAAACCTTCTCAAAACTTTTTGCCTATACCTCCTACTAACAGAATTCCTCATGATTCTCTGTACAGATATTCAAGTTGTACACAAAGTTGTTCCATGCCTACTCAAGCTTTCAAAGTACCCCATTAATTTGTGTAGCAGGCAAATGCAAGGCAAGACGGACGCTTGGGATCCGTAGATACATAGCTATAATGTATTATCATAGAAGCAACAGCTGAAGCGGAAGGAGAAATTACTCCAGACTCAGTTCCAGTACATCTCCTATAGCAAACCTAATCAGCTGCTACAAACAGTGCTGCTTTAAACTGTCAATTTACAGATCTCTTTCGGTGGTTCTGTGGAAAGAAGTAGAAACCACAGAATGGGTTATTCATCATGATCATACAGCTTTTTTGAACCCTTTCCAGTTATTTCTTATCATTGATTTAATAAAAAAACCTCAAAAAAAGGTCACTGATGCCTGAGATGGGAGTGAAACTTTAAAGCGCATACTGACTTTTTAAGGACCGGGTTTGCCTTGCCTGAGAGGCAGAGACTCTGAGATGTGGCAACTGGAGAGAGAAACCAAAACACAAACCCATACTGCTTTCTTTGTGAGAAGACAGAAGGGAGCTTCCTTATTTTGGCCACTTCCCCTTCCCTCTTTCTCACCAACACACACACGTGTGCACAGTACCCACACCCCCACAGACAGCTCCTGAGCCCATAATACTCTGCTGAAAATTGTCCTTGCTGCTTTAACGGGCTGAATTCTCATTGGAATGAAAGAGATTAAATACAAATTCCAGCACAATAGTGCAGGAAAGCCTAAGGCAGGAATGAATGGCTAAGGCAGGATCCTGATAAATGAATAAATAAATAAATAGAAATGCAGAAGTGTCAGATCAAAAATTTCACCAAAATATAGTTCTTGCACATCCCTGTTTCCAGCTGCCCATTAAATCAATTGTGTCCTGCTTGGGTTCAGATATCTCTCAGAGCCTGACCAGTGAGCTCAGGGTTTAAAGGCTGAGAAAGGAGGAAATCTCATGAGTAAGAGCCCAATCACAGGACTTTTCACTTTATTTGCTCACAAAAGAGGAACACAGAAAAGAAACAAACACCAAAGTATTTCAGGAACAGATTCAAGAAGAAGAGAGTACTAAAATTAGATTAATGCTACAGCTTACCTAAATGTTGAGTTTTTGGAAAACATTCTGTTGCCTGGCACCATACAGCACAGAGGAATTTAGGAACAGTTGATGCTGCTTAATCAGGATTACATGACCTTTTGCGTCTTATGTTTTACAATTCTTTAGTCGGTGACTGGGACTGTTTGCCGCTTTTGCAGTGCCAGTAAAGAAGGTGCTGCAGCACTACAAACATCATAGAATCATAGAATGGTTTGGGTTGGAAAGGACCTTAAAGATCATCAAGTTCCAACTCCCCTGCCATGGGCAGGGACACCCTCCACTAGCCCAGGTTGCTCAAAGCCTCATCCAGCCTGGCCTTGAACCCCTCCAGGGATGGGGCATCCACAGCTCCTCCATCATGACTCCTACCAGTCTGATCTGGGCTATCACATCTCATCCTCCAGCACAGAACGTAACCATACAGCAGAACTGCAGACCACCCCACAGCTTCACTTCATCAAAAACACACACCATCCACCACATAGTAAGCTTCAAGCCTTTCACATATAAAACAAGAAACTTCGAGAAAGCAGTTATGTCACCAGAAAGGGGAAAGATTCTTGCAATAGCAAGCAATTAGTCTGGTGGAAATGCCTAGCTCTGTTGCAGCTGCAGCACTCAGACTGAAGTTTTGAGACTCTGGTCTTACAAGAAAAAGACGATGGGCTGTCTGGAAACTTCCCACCAGCTGGACCAGAAGCCCAGGTAGCTCCAAAGACTGGAAAGTGCTCAAAAATAAACCTCCCAAGTAACAATTCTTGTCAATTTGAGAGAAAATCTTTTCTAGCTGTTTAACACCAGGTACATGAGAAAGACATATCGGTGAATCATCTGAGATTGAAAGTGTAAAAACCTTGAAAATAGAGAAAATATCCAGAAGACATCACAAGCAATTAGCAAAACAGGGCAGGAAGGGTGGCTCCTGTAGATGGCTACTGGAAACTATAACAAGTGTCAGTGTTTGCATGAAATACAGTTAACACCAGGTCTACTTCCAAACCTCCGTTGAGAGCACGAATAAATCTAAACACCCAAAGTCTTAAACAGGTTACAGAGTTGACTATGGAAAACTGCATAAACTGCTCATACAATTCCCTCCATGTAATGAGCAATTACCTAGTGTTACTTGTGCCATTTATTCGTATTTTAAAGGCCATATAAACAGACATATGGATGGTAGGGGAGAAATTCAATCAACCTTTCCCCTCTCTAGATTCAGTGATCCTGCCTCTGAATCCAAATAATTCTTGAGCGATAAGAAACAGTACCGCAACTTAGGCCACAACAGAAAACATTAAAGAAATTCCCCTTGCAATTTACAGAAGTTTCTTTTTAATTTAAAAAAAAAAAAAAAGACTTGAGGAGCATTCAGATGCATCTGAAACCAAGTTACAAGTTACTGGTATTTATAACCAAGAGTGCTGCCGGTGGAAACATCATTCTGCTTTATCAGTACTAACAAAGACTCAGCCTAACGAATGATGTAGTTTGGGAAGCCACAGTTCAAAAAGACAGTTTAACCGTAAAGTTTCTGAAGGGGAAAAAAAAAAAGAATATTCAGAGGGGTAAAAAAAACCTCCAACTCCAACATTCAAGCTGCTAAATCTATTGAAAAAGATCAAAGAGTGTAAGCAAAGGGGGAAAGACAGCACATGACTCTCAGTAAGTAGAAAAACCCTCCAAATTTCTTGTGGTGGACAGGATGAAAGTTAGTTTAAATGATACATAAAATTAGCATGGATTTATACATGTTGCAGTTAGATTCAGACAAAAGTTTTCTAATTAAAAGGACATTGAAGTACTGGAATAGATTGCACACTCTAGGCTTTCAATGGTTGTATCTATAAGTGTAAACATCTGTTAACTTATTTAAAGCCAACTTAATTAAATTAGCACAAATCCCTGTGCGGCATTTCATTGAGTTAAACTAAAATCATAGACTCCTTGGACTGGAAGAGATCTCAAGAGGCCACCTAGTCCATTCCCCATCCACATGCAGATCAGCTTGTCTCACGTCATCCCTGAGAGATGTTTATCTATCCTGTTCTTGAAAGACCACCAAGAACAGAGAGTTTATAACCTCTTTAGACAATTGCTTCACTGTGAGAGTTTTGCTGATCTACACAGCACAATATTGCATAGCCATAGCCAGCTAGGAGCATACGTGGCCATATACTGAAGTGATGAAAAGCAATATACTGAGCAATGATGATTGCTTTTAACTATGTGAACGTAGAATCATATCACAGAATCAAAGCATGGCCTGGAACATCTTTATTACCATCTCTTAACAAATTACCATGCATCAATTGACAGATAATAACCAACCAAGTACACACAAAACCTATCACAAATGCGAAATAAAATACATTTGCTTAAACTGAAGTTAAGCTTTTTTTACATCCATTTGCCAGGGGCTAAAACCATGCAAGCGATTAATTATTTTCTTCAATTAGCAGTTGGGTAAGTCAGGATAACTATTTTTTCCTCTAAGCTCATAAGTTACTTACATGATAGGTTGATTATTTGAGAAGAAAAAAAATTATTCTACTTAGAGTGTTAGTACATTTTCCTTTTTCTGCATCCTCGTATGACCAAGTCTGTGGGGTCTAATCAGGCTTTGATAGAGATACAAAAGAAATACGTGCTACCACCTGTAACAAATAGTTCTCCTAGCTACGTTTTTTTCCAAAAATAATTTTCACACTTTTGATGCAAAAGGAGAATGCAGTCACCAGTACCACCAAATAACACCTGTTTTTATATCTGCATTTAGCAGAGAAAAATATGCTGGAGAATCGTAGAACCATAGAACAGCCCAGGTTGGAAGGGACCTTGAAAGATCACCTGGTCCAACCTTTTGTGGGAAAGGGAGCCTAGATGAGACTATCTAGCACCCTGTCCCATCGCCTCTTGAAAACCTCCAGCGATGGGCTCTCTACCACATCCCTGGGGAGGTCATTCTGCTGACTGATTGTTCTTACCGTAAAAAAATTTCCAGTTCACAATTATCTGTTATTCCCCTTCCATATGACAGTGCATAAGGACAGGGGGCCGGGAGTAAAATCAGCCTAAAACCAGCTGGTTTGTGGTGGTGTTTGCACTTTCAAACAANACTTCTTAAAAAATGATGATCAGCAATGACAAGTACCTTCATCCTTTGTCTGATGGGAAGATACCTGGCACATATTTCATTTGTTCACAGTGAACTTCTACAACTCCAAGGAATGAGTAAAGAAGTAAGCTTACTTTCCTCCAAAGGACTAAGAGTTATAAAATTGTCATTTTGCAAATCATTTCATTCCTTCAGTTGTTTTAACGTTTCACTTTCACAAGTATATAAATTCCAAGAAGGAAGATAATAAATCTATCATGTAAAAGAATGGTGAAAGAGTTATTAAAATATTTCACACTTTTTGAAATAGCTAATAAGCAATGTTCGAGGCTACCTGAATATTAAAGTACATTTCTCAAAATATAAAATATCAACTTCTAATTTTAAAAATTATAAAGTTACGTTAAAACGGAAAAAAAATGGTCTATGTTGTAGATGTCTTAACATTTCACTTAGAACACACGTCTTGGGAGGCAGGACGGGGAGGGTCTGGTTTCTTACAGAAACACCTTAGGTAACTGTGCTGTGTGTTCGTCAGCTAACAATAACTTCCAAATCTATGAAATTAAAACAAAACTTAAAAAATAAAGAAGTTTTAACCTGAATAGAGGAAAGATATACAAATTATTGCCTAAGCTAAGGATAAGGCAATAAAGTGTTTTGTGAAATAAGAAAGATGCTAACATGTGCCACCATGGGTTGCCACCAAAAGACATGTAATTCCATGGGACCAACAAGATGTACTACCCTTTGCAAACCAAAGAAGGATATGTAAACTCCTCAGTCTGGAAAGCAGGACATAAACCCATAGGAAACCAGGCTTTGGTACTTCCACTGCTCTTTGGCCAGTTAAGAGCTGCAATTTTTTCTCATTCAAAATTTTTTTGGTGTGAAATTTGCTTACTTTTTAGTATATTGGTGCTGTATCACCACTTACGTACATTCAAAATTTCCAAAAAACTGGCAAACCTTGTCCTGACTTTCATAAAGTGATCACCTATAATAAAAAAAACCCAGTTCTCAAATCTACACAAATCCCATGTTGACTGGAGTCCCTTTCACTTTCAAAGAGCACCAATGCATTAGAGGTTTATGAAAAACACTAAAAAAGACAATTCATCATGTAAGGATAATATGGAAATTTTTACTTCATTGTTCTGTTTATAAGGTTTTGAAGAAAAAAAAAAATGTTTTAAATGAATAGCCTGTATCTGGAAGACCTTCCCCCGCAAAAAATCCCAGTGCTTTTCTAATAAAACTATAGGGGGCAGAAGGGAAGGATAAAATCAAAGACATCATTACATCCTACAGTGACAAGTCATCCAAAGCAAACTAACCACTGGCTACTTAAAATTGTTCTGGTACTTTAAAGTGGTTTGTTCTCATTTGTTCTTTTTGGAGAAAACAAAAACTTACTAACACGTGTAATTTATTTTTTTTGCAGTCTTTTAATATTGATGCTATGACACCAGATGATTCCCCAAACTCAGCTGACAATTTCTTTCTTAAATTAATTGATTAAATATGCAATCCTGATAAAGTTGATTCATAAAAAAAGTTAATTAAAAAGTCTAAAATTCAATTGGCAGAAGGCAAAACTCTAAGCCATATATCCCTTGTATTCATGTAAGAAATCTTATTAATATATCCCATGAATGTCAGTTTATGGTGCTTTACACTAAATAAGGTGTTTTCTGAAGATTACATTTTTTCCTTTGTGTCAAATGGAAATGCGATAGCTTATTAGTAAGTCATTTGAACAGACTTGTGATTTAAAGATCCTGTTTTATGGTTGTACAAGATTTTTTTTGTAATCATCTGGAGGACATAATCACTGCTCCCCAGCCCAAAGAAGATGAAGCAAGCAGAGAGCCCTTGCTCAACATTGTCACTTAGTAAGAGTCATCTCTGGGACTTCCAATCTCATTTTCCCATCACATGCTAAGTTTGTTTGCAAGACACCTCTAACAGGATAGATCACTTTTAACCTC
>VZTO01024756.1:0-43074 GCA_013400615.1 Syrrhaptes paradoxus
ACCAGGGCAGGAGAGGAATTAAAGAGGAGACTTGAGAGTGTTGGTATGAAGCACCACGGCTTAGTGCTCCCGCTTGCTCTGAATGGTTTGCACCACTACAAAGGAGCACAAGGCTGGGGCAGGATGCTCCCCCAGTTGTATGTCCTGCTGGTGTAAAGGACTGCACAATCTGCTGGGCAGCTGAGCATCTAAGCTGCCAGGTCTGTGCGTTTTGCAGTAAGTCAGAAGAAATTTTCAGAAATGGCTGATGGAAGCCCAACTCCAGCTCTGTGTGAGAGGCTAATGGGTGATCACCCCGGAGCAGGGCTGGTGGCAGGAAGACTCCCTGGAGGGAGGAGAANAGAGCAGGGCTGGTGTCAACCTTCAGGGCACGTTTCAGAGGAGAAAGAGCAAGAAGACTCCCTGGAGGGAGGAGAAATAACAAGGACTGGAAGGAGTTTAATGAAGCCTGTGAAAGCAGAATTGAGGGGACAGGAGGAGTCACGCAGCCAGAGCAGAGTCCTTGTCTTTCTCCATGGGATAAGGGAGGAAAGTTATATCAAAGCAGGGTTTTGCTGGGTGCGGATCCCTGTCACTCCTACCCAACCATCCTGTTGCCTCGGGCAGCCCAGGTGGGTATAGATGGCACGGCAGGGAGTGGACCTGCAGTACAGAAAATCTAAATGTGGTAGGGGTTACCCACCAGGAGGACCAAAAAATGCCAAAATAAAGCACAGAGATACCTGGCAGATGTGTCTGGAGGTGGCCAGGGAAAGAACACAAGCAAGGACAATGTACAGGTTGAAGGATGGGAGCATATGACATAGTACCTGGTGTCAGCACTGCACCAAATGTGGAATTATTGTAAGAGAAGGAAGGAGAGTTTTTTATGGAGAGTAATTCTGGGTGAATTTTTGTGACTTCCTTTTTTTTTTTTAAAGACACATCCAATGTGATTTTTTTGAAAATAAAGTTTAATAAAACACTTCTGCAGTTGAGTTTTCAAAAGATGAAAAACATTTCTGAAAAATCAAAATTCAATTCAAAAGACAGAGCAAAAAACAGTTTTTTGTTTTCACAGTAAAATTTTTAGCAGGAGGGGGGAGAGTTTTGAAAAATTACCAACCACCTCTGCCAAAAAAAATGAAGTATTAAAAAAAAAAAAGTTAACACATCTGTTAGTTGTGACACCTTAAATATTTTCCTATCTCGTTTTGGTTTTATGTTACATCTTTTTTCCTCTAAATTTCGTCTGCTTTTTCTGCCTAGCTTGTAAACTCTTCACAGTAGGGACTGTTTTCTTATAATCCATTTGTCCAGCACCTCACATGTTGTGAACACTAATGTGATGTGAATAATATATGGTACTCCTCTCTTGAGCAAAAGATAAAACTCAGAGGCAAAAGCAGATGATGATGATGGCTTTGTGACAGTGAAACACAAATTCAAGATGAACCTCGCTGCAGCATGAGGTCTCCATTGTGGCTCATGAAAGTAAATGCCAAATGGTCTTACTGTAACAGAGATGATCTCTAAATCATTTCAGGCTATGCAATAGCTACACATAATGCTCCTAAAAATAAAAAGCAAGCAAAACTCTTCTCCATCTAAAAGTGAAGTGCAAAGTTTTATTTGAGTTAGCTCCTGCCAAGAATAGCACAGAGCTGCCTGGATGCAACATCTGCTCACATAGAGTGAGAGCAAAAACATCTGGCAGCAGTAGCTCCCACCCCCGCTTGCCTTACCTATGTTAATTCTCTGAAAAGGTGGAAATAACCTGGCTTTTGTAGTAACTCCTGGGTGGCTAGAAATAAAGGGGGAGAAAGTATTTTCTCTAAGGTGCCACATTCTGAAGGAAGCTCTGGCTGTTAAGGAAAACTTCGCCCCATGGGTTTTTCTCTGTTCCTATTTCAAAGCATACACCAGCTCCTTGTGTCTTTTCCACTTCATGGTTGCTTTTATATGAAATCTCCTCCATCATCAGCAACGAGTCTGAGTCCCAAAAACACTGTCATCATGTAAGAGAGCAAGTGCCTTCGTGTATCAGAAGAGATAATGCTTCATCTTCCTCTGGCTAGAAAACAGTCTTGCCTCTGTCCCTTGTAAATTCACCTCTTGCTTTCCCACTTACTGCTCCATGTTTAAGCAGGGACGCAGGCGAGACAGACTCAAAACTGCTGTACAAAACTTTGTTGCAAAAGGCAATAACAGCTGTAGACATGATAGATTTTTTAACAAAAGGTGGAGGAGGAAACAGATCTCCTAACGCAGCAGTGAGAGCTATCATTTAGCCAGGATAAATGAGTCCAAGATACCTTAAATTTGTCCTGTTGTCTAATTCCGGAAGAAAACAGATGACAACCATTCTAGAATCAGTGTTTGGAAATACACAACAAAAGGAAAAAGCTTTATTAACACTGGAAATATAGTCTTAGCTTGGATTTCCTTTTCAACACCCAGCTTGTTCATCTCACAGCTCAATGAACTGTTAACATCACATATTTCTTCTGTTCCAGCAGCAAGTCCACTTACTTTGGTTTCCGCTAACTGCAGACAGATGAGATTCAGCCTTCCCAGGGAGAGAGGGAGAGGGGGAGAGCGATGCAGAGCGGGAGGAAGGGGATGAGAGACGCCAGGTCTCACTAGGTAGCTAGCAACATTGAGGAGTTGCAACTTGGACTGACTGAGATATTACTGAGCTGAATCCTGCAGCTTTTCTGTTCTTTGGGCATAACACATGAAGCTGACTTTCTGCATTAATGTGTTTTTAAACCGAGCCAGTCTCTTACCATTCAATAAGTTTGGCGAGCATTGTAGAAATAGCTGATGTTGCTATGTGTTTCATATTCTGAACCAGACATATTCCCTTGTGCTTTCATAGCCCGATCCAGTCTGCCCTTCCAGACAAAGACCAGGAAATGTCCTTGTCCAGCTGTGCATGAGTACCATGGGCAACCACTTTCCGTAACAGAAATGTCAGACTCCCCAAGTTATAATGAAGTCAATATTCTGTAAACAAACAATAAGTTACAGCTGTAAATTACAGCTCTAAATAAAAAGTTCACAGTTTAAGTAAAAGAAAGATGCAAGGGCAGACACTGGCATTGCCTTTATTTCCAAATAATTTTATTTTGCTTTTATCCTCTGTCCTTTGCCACCATGTCCTTTGTTGTACATGTATTTGAGCAATGAGGACATGGAGAAATTAGGCGACACCCATGCAATCCGACAGAGTAAGAAGAGAAAGGCTGGTGTCCTGGAGGGTAGCCTTGTCCCTCCTTCGTATCCACCCCTCGTCTGGGATGGTTCCGACAGCGACAGACCTGGTGTCTGTTTAGCTCCAGGGATGCCAGTTGTGGGTTCCGTCTTTGGCCTCATTTCTTAGGTAGAAAGAAAATATGAAGAGCACAAGAAGAGAGAAAGGAGCAAGAGTCTGGGCTCCCTTCTTCTAGCAATAATGCAGATTTTTCAGTACAAACTTAAATCAGTTTAAGAAGGAAAGCTTGCTAGACAGAGATGTGTGATACATACAGAAGATTTGAGCTGACCTTGAAGGACTTTCTCAGGTGAAACCAGCCTCTGGCTCTAATCCTTTCTTCTAACCCTCCCTGATTTCCTGTCAAAACTTCTGTCTTGTGCACCCTAATCAGGTAGCATTATGTATGTGAAAATATGAATGAACTTTTATTTTCTAATGACAGCTTCGGTCATGACCCACTGAACTTTGTTCTCATTGCCAACACCGTCTGCCTTTTACTTTTACAGACCAATCCCATGGTTTTTAGGTCACTAAGCTAGGAAAGGGATGGCTAATCTTCTGTTTTGATCACTGAATTGAACAGAAATGCTGCTAACATCCTACTCCTCAGTTACAGTGATACTTGTCTGCAGTTTGATGCAGAAGGTGGAAATCATCATCATGTGGGAATTGCGAAAGACAACATTTTTTCCTTAAACATTTGTTCCTTGCACATTTCCCCCAGGAAAAAAGAGAAAAAGGAAGAGGCACTTAGCATTCAGGAGTGAAAAAAGATGAAATCTAATGAATTCTTCTTCCTCTTGAGGATTAGAGAGCAGTTCAACATTTCTGATTAAGGGCAAGAGAAAGACGACTGTGCGCGGTGCCATAACTGTTTGCGCTGTCCTTCTAACACAGGAGTGTTCGACATGCTGGAGGATAATCAAGAGAATAACAACACTACCAGCAGGCAAGAGTTTTGAACTTGTCATCTTACTTGGCTCCATGCAGTTAGGTCTCAGTGAAGATGACTTGCTAAAAATCTAACTAACGTATCAAGGCTCATTGGGTTTCACTAAGCTCCTACCTCTGTAATCACCATTTACCAAATTAGAACAGGGGGAAAATGAGCCACTTCATCTCTGTGTCATATAATGAACTTTTTTTTTGTGTGTACCAGAGAGGGTGATTGCCACTAGGTATAATTATTATTATAAAGATCAGTAAAAACTCAAGTTAAAAAGGAACTGGAGTTATCGAGCCCACCAGTGCGATTCAAATGGAACCGGTCCTCATAACTCGCATAGATGAATTTAATCCACTGATCTCAACCACTGTGGCAGCCCTTGAAAACCAAAGCGATGATCCTGTCCAGTGTTTGCTCATCTGTCTAATGCAATTCGTATTATTGATTCCATTTGATGTGAAATCCACTGATTTCAGTCAATGTAATCAAATCAATTAATCCCATCAACTCCAGTCCAATCCATGAGTACAATCCAGTACATCTGACAGTGATCAGCTGGGAGACAGAGAACAAGGCAGACATAAAGATGAATAATAAAAATCAATAGTTTTATAAATAACACCTACAGTGCACTAGGTGTTTTTGCAAACAACCATAAAAAAGCAAGAAGGTTGGTATTCAGCCCACATATTCAGCCCACATACATTCTGCAGATAGACCAAAACCAGTAAAGTTAAACTGGTCTGTACTCTATTAATGTTGGCTGGAGGTGCCTATTCCCAGGTTTTTAGGATATGGCTGGTTAGAGTTGCTCAAAATGGCCTTTGGGATAAATTTTGGAAAAGATACTTACATGGTCTATAAAGGACTTTGAGATGCATTTATGAAAAGCAGCATGTAAAGTTGATGTTATCAAAGATCTCTTGCCCTTTAATGCTAATGAACATTTTCCTCCTCAGCATAATAGGAAATCTTCTGAAAGTATTTCTATTTGAGAATGGAACATTTAACAAATGAAGAAAAAACTATCCTTTTTAATGGAGTTAAGGAGTACTTTGGAACAGGAGGGGGTTTTTCCTAATTAAGGAGAGGAGGGCAATCACAGTTCAACAGGAGATTGACCACTTGTCTGTCCACTGCTTCCTCCACAGACAAGACTCGTAAACACAAGCACCATAAACAACCTTAAAAAAATCATAGGGGAGAATTTAAAGGTGGTGAGGTCAAGTAGGTGGACTTTGTTATTGCAAAGCGATCTGGCCAAAGTCCCTAGCTCCACATACTCCTTAAAAAAAGTCCTCCTGTATACAACAGATGAAGAAAAACAAGACACATGGCCTTTCTGTACTATTCTGTGTCTTGTTTTTTTAAGGTCCAGATGAGAGACTCCTGATGGACAGAAAATATGATGAAGGCTGTGTAATTCAAACTTTCCTCTTTGTGACAGCTGCATTGAATACCCCTAGACTTGATAGACCTACTGTTGTTTTCTTTCAGATCCAAGAAACATTGTCCTTCAGTTCCTCCATGTGTCCTTCAGCTTTCTGTTTGCCCACGTGGACAAGCAGCCATTTCGCTCATGTTTCTTTAATTATGTTTTATAATAAGGTCAAGGAATTATGCATTCTGGCCTTGACAGGAAGAGTGCCTCAGCCTCATTGTTCTAAATTGTTGTGAATCAGGGTGATACCAACGCTAATTGTCTTTTCCTTGCTTCACTGACTCTTTAAATAATTGCCCTCCTCCTTGGTCAGTTTTTTCCTTGCACCTTGGAGAAATTTGCACCTCAACTCTTATCAGTCTCCTTCCACCCAACCAATGTAAGTACATTGCGGCCACTAAATCCAATTAATCCCCCCAGCACTCCCCAGTGAATGAAATTAGTTACATTTTACAGATGGGCAGTCAGGGGTGCAGACAGCTTTCCCAGCGATGTCTGCGTTATCTCTCTGTTACTGAAAACTTGACGTGCCTCATGAATAGTTGGGTCTTCAGAGCTCCTGAGAACCTCCAGCTGCAGTGAAAGTCAGGGTGAGGAACGGAACTGGAGCACCATGGAAAAAACAAGTGTTTCGGTTACACCCAACACCAACGTGAGTTTTAATAATTCTGTCTAGTCTTGTGTGAGGGTTGATAGGATGCATCCATGTCCCATCTTTAAATACAAAGAAGAACCACCCACCTGCAAGGGCTGGCTCAAAAAAAGATAAACACAAAAGATCTCATTTATCTGTTGCTCAATTTTTATAATAACGTTTCTCTATCATTTTTCCACAGGACCGCACATCCTTTGCAAGATGAGTGGAAAATGTGTTGAGCTTTCATTCAAACAATAGGCTTTGCCAGTTTCAGATCCTCAATATTGGATGCAATAGGTATTTGCAAATGAACCGAAGGATTTTTTTTCCCTCTTAAAAAATAAAAGTTACTTCCCATGAACTGCAGACAACTTTCTCAGCTTCTGTGTCTTGAGTATACTCAAGTTTGATTTTTAAAAATTCTCCCAAGCGATTAGAAGTCATTGTGGGCTAATCAACCAAGAAATTTAAACATAAATTTTGCTGAAATCTCTCCTTAAAGTACAGCTAAAGCATATTTCACTTTTATTGCTCTGAGATATTTACATCTATTTTAAATACAAAGAGCCAGATTCTCTGCTGGCACAAATCAGTAGAGTGTTACTGGTTTATTAGGATACACAACTTGAGGGCTTGGCCCCCTGTTTTATGATCTGTCTTCTTTTATAACGGTGTTCTCTATTTTGCACAAATCTTCCAGTGGATGAAAGGCATGGTCGATGGCTTAGTACACCCAGCGAGCTTTTCAGATCCCCTGGGTATGTTATTATGTTATGATTACTTCTGTGGTTGGAAAGCTAAGTGAACCAAGCATATGAACTGCAGAAAGAAGGAATCTTGGCTTTTGAGATATTTAACCTACTGGAACTCATTCCATTCTTACTGAATCAAATATGACTTTATAACGGATAAATGCTTGTAGTGTACATATTTTCCTTTGTACAGCATGCAAATAAAGGAAAAGGTGATTTTGATACATTTGTGACAGTTTCACTTCAAACAAAGAAGGCTCTGTATCATCCAGTTAAGTTTCTAGTTCTACCATACACTGAATTATACCAATAAAATAATTATATGGCAGTGTTTGTGTGTGGAAATAGGGCTGCTCACCAAAACTGGCAAAAGAATTGGACTAGGCTTGTGAACGGTGAAAAAGTGTTGGTAGAGTTAATGCATTTCCCATCTCATGAGCTTTATTAGCCTGAGTCAGAAGCAATGGAAAGAAAAGAAAAAGACATGGAATGGAATGGAATGGAATGGAATGGAATGGAATGGAATGGAATGGAATGGAACGGAATGGATAAGCGAGTGCCTTTATGTTCTCCATCTTCCTATACACAGGTTCAGGAAATCACCACATCATTGTGAAGCAGTTGTGCTCCAGGTGGATGTCCTTGCAGTAATATTCATGGTTGTCAGGTGCACCATGGCATGCAGAGAGTTGTCAGGCTCTAAAGAGGCTGTGTTTAAGTTCTTCACTAATTGCATGATACCTCACTAACCTATGAAGATTTTAGGGGACTTTAGGGCATGCATAATTTATTTGTAGCCAAAACCCAAAGAGAGCAGTAAGAGGATGGATGACAGCTCTTTTATGGAATTAGCATGGATTTGTTCAGTTGTTACTGAAACATTGCATAAATTCTTCATCTTGGCTAGACGCTTGGCTTCAGGCACATGGGATACAGGAACACAGGACTGCACATGTTATGATCCACTAAATATTTCCTGATATTTGGAAACTAAATCTGTAGTTCAAAAGGCCAAAATCCACAAAACCTTCAATTTGCCATCAGAAGACAAGCAGACAAGACTGGGAGAATCAGAAGGCTCTTAGGTTTCTGCCATAAACTGAGGGAACCAGTTATTTATCTTGTTTCAGAAAGGGTAATCCTCACGTTTTAAGTTAAACCTGCAATGAAATGTTTTGCTGCCCTGACCTTTGCTTTCCATCACCCCAAATGGACAGCTGCTCACTGATCTGTTATTAGGAACAACATACAATTTACAAGACAAGTCAAATAAAGCAGGGAGCTCAGAGGAGCATGGTCACAAGCATCACCACCTTTGACACATAACGTGGACTTCAGTGTAAGAACCCCGTTCTGCTGGGGCACCAAGCACAGAGCGTTGCCTGTCTTAATATCGATTTGTGTTGATGCAGGTTCCCCAAAGCAACAAGTGGTGGAGCTTGTGGGGAAGTGACAGCGAGACAACTGGGGGTGGACTATGGCTGTGAACAGCAAGGGCTTTTCATTCTTTTCATCTTGCCAGACATGCTGTCCCTATTAAAACCTAATGTTCGAAAATCATCTGTTTCCCTTAACCTCTATTTGTACTCGGCGAATGGAGCAGTAAATGTAACTAGTGCGGTGACTGTGAGGGTTGAACTCCTACTGGCTTGGTCAGTATGAAGTCGGTGTACTAATCTCTTACAAGCCACCCGCAATCCAATGCATTCATTTAAATAGGATTCGTTGTCCTCTCTGTTCAAGTGCTCTGCATCTCAGGCTATCTCCTTGATAATCCTTTTTAGATTAGTGTCAGAGCCCCAGATGAAATCCTTGCTCATTCTCTTGCCATGTTTACCAGGCTGATTTCCAACACTGTTTCATATGGATTAGGCAGAGCAACTTAGTGCTCATATGTTTTTCAGTGCATCTCAGTACCTCATGAAATTACATTATAGATTCATTGTATAAATAGAAGACTGAACACAATTACAGTCCAAAAGCCCCAAAGCAAAGGACTAGAATCTGAAAGTAGATGTGACCAGATCTCGCTGTGTGCAACTATCTCATAATAAATTGGTTGCACATTTGTTTATTTAATGTCTGTTTTCTAAATTTCCTTTTATTTTGCACAGCAAAATAACCTTTCTTCACTCTTCGGCAGAAAGACGAAGGCAGGCGGGTGCACGTTGCCATAATTGCCAGGTCAAATCAAGGATGTCAGCGGTTGAACCCAGCTAGGAAAAATAAACTGCACAAAGGTAGTTTAAATAGAATTTTCCATTGTTTTCCAAGGTCATGGCATTTTAATTATAGCTGTTATCACTGCTTCCCTCAAAGAATTATAGAAAAAACTGGGTTGAAAGGGACCTCTGGAAGTCCAACCCCCAGCTCAAAGCAGGGCCAATTTTGAAGCCAGATCCATCCGTAGGAGGATTAAACTGGTTGAAGTGGTGCATGACACTGGGAGGGTCATCCCTGAAGAGAGTCACTGAGCTCTTCATTGCTAGTAAATAAAAAGGGTTGTGAAGGAAATGGATAATATTGGGGTCTGCATGCTTGAGGACACAGGAGGTCACACTACTGGTGGAAAAAAGTGTTTTATGTAAAAGCTGGGCTGCTCTGACAGACACATACTTTTAAACTACTAAATGATATTTGAAATTTCATTGCTGAAGATCATTGGGCTTCCAGTTGTTTCTGGAAACACAAGCCTTTCCTGCTGATGAATATAGCTCCCTGAGTGGAGATTAGCAGGGAGGGCTGTCAGTGGGCCTGTCGGTGAGTGGATTACCCTTGATTTAATAAGAAGTAACAGGCCATTATTTCTAAAGCTACAGGATGGAAGATGACATCTGGATTCTGGATGCAAACATTATTCATCATGTCGGATGCTTTGCTGTTCTTGCCAGTACGCTGTGCTCTGACGAAGCTGATATTTCTAGGGCAGATGCGTAGGGAGGACAGCATGGATTTATTCAGACTTATCTGTTGGATCTAAGCTCCCGTGTTCCTCGATACAGCTGTGGATTGGCCTGGTCAATTGGCCCAGCCAAGAGCTATCCATTGCTGGGCTCTGGCTGGGGATAAGGGGCCAGATCCCCAGCTGGTGTCGGATGGCCCCGGTCCATTGATGGTGGTAAGCAGATCTGCAGGCTTAGAGTTTTCACATCATGAACTGGCTTCTTGTGAACCGCCTGGAGAGGCAGTCACTGCAAATCACCATCAAGAAATATTGGAATCAAAAGCAAAACAAGATGAGAAGAGGGAAGCTGCCAAGATAGAGTTCGGTGTCACAGGTGTGATGAGCAAGGACTAAATGACTTTTGCTAATGCATACAAGGGGTTTTCAGGTTCGTGTCACAAAATCCACCTCTGTTCTTCAGAAGAAAAAAGAATTCGAAGGTACATCCATAAATCCCATCAGTGTTTGTTTACGCTGAACACCCGGTGAACCCACTGTGCTGAATGTTTTGAGTTATTTCTATACTGCTCGACAGCTGGAAGACCTCATGATAGTAGATCACAATATATGACACTTTCAGCACATACTTCTGACCTCACATAGTGGTAAATTAAATTGGAGTAAACCCTTCCACTTCTACAGGAGGTGAAAGTCTTCAAGATCTGTCTAAGCTTGGGTGGTCCAAGAAATCCCAAATGATCAAGTAGATTTTTCTCTTCTGTCCAAAAAAATCATCTTCATTAAATATGAAATGTTGTTACAAATAATTTTATTCTTCCTTTCTTCAGTAACTTGCAAAAAGTAAATGAAAGTTTGACTTACTAAAATTATTTTTCCTCCTTCATTTCTGAGTGGCAAATTCAGGAGGGAAAAAAGAGAGAAGGGATAAGGAAAATAAAAAAAGAAAAGAAAAAACAGAAGAGAGAGAAGAGAAGAGAAGAGAAGAGAAGAGAAGAGAAGAGAAGAGAAGAGAGAAGAACACACAGACAGCAGTTGCAAAACTGGAAATGAACATATTTTACATAAATTTTCCTGTTGTCATTAAAAAGATTTTGTGAAGGAGACTAACATTTTCTACTTTTATTCAGCTGCAATTTTTCGATAGCACAGAGAAAATTTTTGAAACTATGATGAAATGAAATGTTGAAAAAGTTCCTGAAAATTACATTCTGCAGGACTGTCTACTTACACACTCGCTGCTGTGACTAACCCTACCAGAACCAGTTCAGTCGGTCACTTTATTAACATTTGGTTCGTGCTAAGTTAACCTTTTCCCATGCTGAAGGTCTGTATATTCAGGATTTAGCGCTGGTGAGAATGGAGGTGTTGATATGAGATGTCTATCCATGCCTCCCTCATTGTCTCAGCAGATGAGAAGTGTTGACTGACTGTGTTCCCAGATATAATTTCCCACCAGCTCTGCCGATGAGGGCGGATCAGAAATTGCAGGTGGTTCAGAAGCCTTTCGTAGCGGCGCTTGCAGAAGGTGTGCTCTGCATATTAGACCACTGCAATTCCAGACAAAGGCCACAAATGTTTCCATTACACACAAACACCTCCTTGAACACCGAAATGCCACCAGATTGCAATCATTTATAGCAGCACAAGCTTGCTTCCTCCACCCTCCAGCATTACTGTCAGTGTGTAGTAATGAATTCATTGATTTTACTGTTTTTTATCAAAACAGTTACTTCTGAGATAAATGTCCTTCATTTGCAGTTATTAAATCTCTACATCTAGGACAGCTGTTAGAGTAGTTGTCCAGTGTGGACAGAAAAAAGAAAATATCCATTCCCTTACTGGGACTGTTAATTGGACGCCTGGACATCCTTTGATGTTTGGGTTGGAAAGCTTCACCCTCTCAAGGCTGTTTCCCCTACTGCATGGCTTCTGTGCGAAATAGATAGCCTGGGTTAAAAAATTGTAGGCTTCTCTCCAAATAAGTGTCTATGTGAAGACAGCAAGGCTGATGTTACCATTTGGCTTAGGGTCAGCGCATCATTCCCAGGCCACTGCACCTCTCGAAGAGACAAGATTGCTTCTGAAAGTTAATAGAGTCCCTTCTTCTGCTAAAGTGTAGGTCCCGTCCCCTTCCAAATCATCTTCATTCCCCATTCCTCTTACTGTAGCGATGAAGTCAGGATCCAACCACATGGGATAACATTCCCCAGATGATGCTCAGAACTGATACCAAGGTATGCAGGAATTGTAATGCACATCTACACGAGCAATAAATAAATAAATAAGTGCATACTGATGCCTGTGCAAGGAAAATTCCGCATATTCATCCCCCTGTTTCCTTTATCACTTATTCTGTAACAGCTGTTTAATTAATTGCTTGAGCGATTTCCTAATACATCTTATTTACATACAAAATTACAGAATAATGGTTTGCCTTTGAGTCGAGTGAGAATTTAATGTCTGCTTGCCATGCCTCATGGAATATGGTTACTCAACAAGAAAGAAAAGTTCTGCTTGGTTTTGACTGTTTCTTTTTTTTTTNTTTTAATAAAAAAAAAAAAAATGTTTTCCTCCACAGGTTTTGTTGTTGTTTTTACAGGCACTACTGAACGATGCTAGAATGACAGGAGGAGGAGGATTCCTTTTGAAGGTGATTTAAATCCTTGAGGCGAAAAAAAAAAAAACAAAAAGACCCCATAACTGAATAGGATGGCTTCTACTGAAAAAGAACAAGTCATCTACCATCAGTGGAAACAACACAACTTTATCTCTGCTGTTCAGGTTTATTCCCTGGCTGGTGAAGCTTGTCCTGGAAGAACAAGGCTGTTTAACCAGTAAAGGTCCCGCTTTGGTGGGCTTTTCACTAAAGGACGCCCCTTTTGCCTTCTGACACAGAAACCTTTTAATTGGATCACAAGAACATCAGGCAACTGTGTCGCTGCTGCTGATAAGCTTGTGTCAACTGGTGTTTTTCTTTCACGAACCCAATTGCATTCAGTCAGCAGCTGTACCCACGGACACAGACCCGTGAACTGAAAATTCCCTCCCAGAGAAACACTGGACAGGCACATCCCCACTTAGTGCTTTGGTTTGGATTCTCTTTACTACCCAAAGCTTAATATTCACCTCGGCTAATTTAGGGCACCTGCTATGCCTGGATTAAGGAACTAATTCAGTGTGTTTTCCTGTTTAGTCCATGAGAGTCAGACACCCTGAGGAGGCATCTCACATACATCTCAGTTGCCCTCTGAACGTGTCACCTTCTCCCTGTTGACTACAGAGGAAACATTGAGCCCTTAGGTTTCCAACTTAGATGCCTAAGAGTGGAGTCATTTGAAGAGCTGCGGAGGCTCTCACTCTGACCAGCAGCACAGCATGTCTAATGCATGTGGCCTTGGCTCTGGTTGACATTCTGGGCCATGTCTCAGGATGGCACTGCCTACCTTATGAGTCGTGAGTTAAATTATGGGTTGGAGGCACTGGAAAGTCTGTGAATCCAGACAAAACCAATAGTTTGCACAGTGGAAAACCATCCCAAACACAACGTTTCACATAACACTTCCCATAGGGTTGCTGCTGCAATCCAGCCCCTGGTCCCAAGGCAATGGTCTTTTGGGTTGGGTTTCTCTGGAATCCCACCCTCTGTTCCAGGCAACTGCAGGGAAGGGCAGGGCTCCGGGGCTCAGAGCCTGGGACAGAGTGGGGATGGCCTGGCCAAGGGGCTGTGCTTGGTGATCAGACCTGATAATGTGATACAAGGGCATATTTAAGCTCCTTGCTGAACTTGGTTCTTAAATACCCGAAATCAGTGACTCTTACATAGACACCCCTGTTAAGCATGGCCTTACTTGGTTTCCTAGAGACCTGCATTTTTGGACTCTAGAAGAAAAAAAGAGCCTTCTATTCACTAACAGATGTCACAGTCAAAATCTTATTGCTGTCTGCTTAAAGAGTCTTAGGATATCTTTTTGGTTTCTAATGATCCAGTACTAATATTTAAAAAGTTCTTGTATACGCCATGGCTGTGAGATTCTTTTTCTCACCCCTCTTAGGGCAGCTGCTATTAAATCCTTATCAAGAACTACTGCACTTTTACTCAGTATAAAGGGGGAAAAATATTACTGTTCATTTGTGTTACTTTTTCTTTCTAACTATATTCACTTAATAAGATATTTGCTTGCAACACAGTCTGTTATATATTCTGTGTCTTATAAAGTATCTCCTGGGAAAAATAACCAAGGAAACACAATTTTTCGGCACCATCTCCTTTTATTAAGAATAATGAAAAAGAAACAAGAGTCATTCCAGCAGTCAGACATCCTTCTGCTCTCTCTTATCGGTCATTTTATAACTGGGTCTCTCAGCACATAATCTGAGCTGCCTGAATTTGTCTGTGTATTTACATTTGTCCTTTTAGTTCCTGTGCATATATTAACGTAGAGACAACATATAATGGACGTATACTGCATCTAACACCTATAGCCACACACTCACACAGAATAGAGATCTATCAAAAATACTGGACAGGATAATCTCAACAGTGAGGTCTAGCTTCATCTCCGAATTTTGAAGCTTGAACAGAGAGTTTGATTATTTTACTTGCCCTGTATCACTTCCTCCCCCAGATTCACACTATAACACTGCAGCCTGCTCTCTCTGTGGGCTGCAGCAGTCACCTCTTGGGCTACTGGAATTAATTGCACATATGTAGGAATACATCCCAAAGGCCCACTCCTGCACCCTCTTTCAATCAATTTTGTATCTTCATTATTTTAGTTACAGCACCTCCCAGGTCTACTAACGGCAGGAGGAAGCAAGACAGCCCATCTCTGAATTGTGTGCGATATGGTCCCAAGCTGGAGTAATGCTCTTCCCTCTGTGTCTATCTCAACATGATGAAAGAACCTGTTAGTGCTCATGAAACACCAAACGGCCAGCGTCTGCCACTAGCAGATCCCGTTTCAAGCCATTGGGTACCTATCTTATGTTAAAAGTGTAATTCATACACTTGGCTGGTACTCAGGCTTGTTTTTAAAGCATCAGTCATTCCTGAGTAGTCATAGATGATTCAAATTCACTCCATAGGTTCTTCTGCCAGATATCGATCCTCAAGACATTAATTATCAATTACAAAAGCTTTATTTCTCGCAACATTAATGACTAAAAGATCTGCATATTTATTTTGCCTAGTGATTTATTGACGCATCATTATACCTTTCATGGAAAACTGCATTATATAGGCAGCAGCAGGGAGAAAAGCCTCCAAAAACTCCACTTCAATTAGAAGAGAACACTCAAAGAGAAATAACACAGTTTTTCTTTGGTTTGTCTTAAATATGAAGACTGAAAATACCTTCCAGTTCACCGATGCCCACTGGAGAACTGTTTTGCAGTTAAAGCACAGATCACCACAGTGGTCAAACATGTATTTTTTGAATAAAGGTTGTTGCAATGGGACCTAGTAGCTTGAAGGCTTCTTGTAGCCAAAGGCTTGACCCTTGTCTTCTTGTTTAGTGTAACACAGTGACAGGGTAAAGGTTAATATCTTTCATTGCCCATAAACACCACTTGCATAAAAAGCTAATGGGTCATGTCTTCTAGCACAAAGCTCTCTCCACTGGACCATACCATGTCCACTGACCTTGCTAAACACTTGTAGTAACAGGCTTTCAAATGATGTAAGAAAAAGGGGACAGAATTATTGACATCCAAATAGCTGTAGTACAGTAGATGCAGCAATCCCTCAGTGTCCATTCTTTTTATTTGCATCATTAATTATTGTCTGATTAAAAATCATTATGAAGCTGAAAACAAGTTAAAACAGAAAAACAAAACCTGGTGTGGTAGGAGAGGGAGGACTTTATAAATCAAAGTGAAAGCTTAAGCAGATTCCAATCTGCAAACCAGAAATCGTTCCTCTTAATAAATAGAGAGAAATGAGGATGCCTAAACATAGACCTTGCACGGTACAAAAGGTTAAAATAAAGAGATCGATAGAGTCCTGTAAACTGAACAAGGAAAAGGATGGAAATTCACTGTACGCTAAACTAGCATGGAGGTCTGAGCCTTGAAGTGAAGATATATTCCACTGCGTCCCTGGAGAACCTACTGAAGCAATGAATTATCTGGAGAGAGCACCTTGTTTAATGAAACCTGGGTTTCTGCTCTTGCTCCTGCTGCCATAGACCAGCTGGTGGCTCTTTCCAGCACAGAGGTTTGCATCAAGCTTGGACCTTAAGGTGGAAGTCCTCAGTTGTCTCAGCAGAGTCCATCAGGTGAGGGCACAGAACAGGTGATGGGAAAGTACTGATCTCAGATCGAAATTTAGGCTTTTATGCTACAGCTCAGCAGCATTTTCTTTTACTGCCTCCCTCCGCAACATCTCAGTGACAAGTTCTCCCAAGGGAACCCCAGACCTTCCTTGCTCTGTTTTGAGAGGGCTAAGACCAAGACATTTTTGCCAGGGACATTAGAATACAGGACTTGCCCCTCTTGTGCGACATACCCAGTTTGATTATTTTTGCATTAAGCAACACTGGCTTATAAAAGAACAATCACAACAAAAATGCTTTTATAAACCCCAGGACAGAATGTAGATATCATTTTAGGGGACAGGATATAAGTGTAAATAGATGTGTGAAGCCATCAAAAGGTTAATAATCCCAGTACAAAAATTCTTAGACAAACTCTCCTGCAGTTGAGCTGTTAGCAAAGCTATTAAATTTAATTGCGGTATAATTACATAGCCATATACCTCGCTGATACCCAGCTATCAAGCACACACAGCGCAGGTTTAACCGCACGCACACAATACATGGGGGTTTGCCTCAGGTGCTACACGCATCCTGCAGCCAGATGCGCTTCTGCCTTCCCAGCCAGCCTTTATCTCCGTTACGAACCTGCTCAGGAATAGATGTGGAGGTTCAGCTGAGGATGCATTAGTGCAAAGGGGGTCAAGCTGCTTTGCAGAGCAGGGATGAGGAGCACGATGAACTATCTGCCTTTATAACAGCTGCAGTGGCACTATTATAGTGCATAAATCTAATACACCTCAGTCTTTGCAGGATCAGGGCCAAAGCAAACAGCACATTTCACCCTCCTGGACTGGTCCAGATATGTCTGAATTTTCCTGAGGGAAGCTGCTGTCTCTGAATCACACTCTCTGCCCAAAGGCAATGAGCCCAGAAACTTGGCTGTGTGCATCCAGACCATGTCTCCTGAGGACAGGGTTTGCACAGCAAACGCTCTGTGTGGCTTCACAGATCAGGGGGTGTTTTGGGAGGGAGCTGTCCTGGGGAGAGCAGGGCACCGGAGAGCACGGGGCTGTCAGCTGCTGCTGGGAAAATCCAAACCAGGTGCCTGAGACAGGGAGAGGAAAGTCCTTCTTTCCTTTTATGCACTACTTTAATCTAACTTTGTATTTCTTAGATCCAGATGAAAGGCAGGGGACTGAAATGTCTCTGACTAAGGGTATTTTAGTGATATTTCCAGCCCGTACAGAAAGGCCAGCAGGAAGCAGTGCAAAACTTGTGAAAAAAAATTTATTTTCTGGATGCAGATGCTGGAGGCTTGGGGAATGTAACCGCCAAGGCTTCAGGACACTTATTACAGTACAAGGGTCACACAGGGAAGGTATCTAGTGTCTGTCCCTTGCTTTCTGGCCTTTGTCACTTGACAATGGATCATGCTCGGATAACAATTTTAGATGAGACAAAGAGGCTCCAACAGATCATCTGCGTGGCTTCATGATGCATCTCTTCACTTGTCTGAGATGCTTCTTTGGGATGATGGCAAGTCAGGCTTGCTACACGATGGCTGGGCAGGTGAGTGTATAAAATGTGGACCTTATTAAATAGAATAAGAACACTTACATGGGTGTCATGTGCCATGATTTGCCAAGAGGCCATGAAGACTCCTTTAGTAAAAGGGAGAGAGCTCTAGTTCTGGGCTTAACAGAAACTTTTGGAAAGCGCCAGCACTGCAGAGCAGCGAAAACCCAGCTGCAGCTGTGGATCTCTTACAGTGGGCACAGTAGGTCAAACTCTCTGACTCCCTCTGGGCTTTCATTTTACGGTTTTAAACAAACAATTACATTTAAATAAAGGAAATGGCTGGAAGCAGCTACTTTGCTAGGAACTCACTGAGCTCATCAATTATTAAATGGAATACATGGGGAAACTGTGCCGAACTCCACTTTCCTTGGGGGAGCTACCGGGAGAACTCAGGCTTCTGCACTAAGTGGGAGCACGGGGTTTGCCATGTCTCCTGAGATCACCCGTGCATTTTGCATTGTTTCCTGCCTTTGGCAGCGGCCAGTCTGTGATGATTCAGAGGCAAACGACCTCTATCCCCGAGCCATTTTTCACTAGACTAATTGTGCGATGCATGGAAAGAAATTTCCTCCTGATCCCTGTGGTACAGCAAACCCCACTGTCAGCTCAGAACACCCTTCGGTTTTCTGTAATTTTTGGCACCTGGATCATTTTGCCACCAGGACCCACTGCTAGCTACAAGCATTATTAATGTCCATTAAATCCTTCCCCACCTTTTTAGTCCCTTAAGTGAAAGGATAAAACACTGCTGCGTATTATAAGCCATGCTGGGAACTCAAATTGCTGCTTGGTCAATCTGACACCAGTCAAACAAATGAAAAGTTTAAAAAAAAATAAAGCAAAAAGAAAAAATTCTGCCCACTGGTGTGCCCACGATGGGCAAGGACAAAGCAATGTGCAGCTACAAAATGAAGTAGGAGAAGGATAGGTTTTCTCCATGCTGTTTGTTTGAATAAGCCCCTACTCCAATAATACCGTAGTGAGTGGTGTTTTCATTGCAAAAAACATCCGTGAGAGCAGCGGAGAAGTAATACCGGGGGTTTTAAGAGAAAATGAGGGGTTCCCTGCTGCAAGATAATGGTATTGATCAAACAAGATTTGGGCTGAATAAGAGCTGGGAGCAGGTTCCCGCTGCCTGTGCGGGGCACACAGCCGGGGCAGTGACTGCACAGTGAGACCCGAGGTCTCTGCACACCCCTGGCTCTCCCTCTGCATGTGGCAGAGGAGACTAACTGCTGGAAGTTCAGATTTTCTCCATTTTGGCCCCAGAAGTCACCTAGCCCGTTGTTTCTCCTTGTCTCACAAGGTGATTTTGTGATCACAGAGGCTTCCTTTTTTCCTTGCTCCACCTTTCCTTTAAGCCTAATAAAAATGAGAACTAAAGCAGATTTTCTACCCAACACCTGTCTGCTCAGTTTGAGAGACCCTTCTGCAGCCTAAACCCTGATCCAAGCCCCTCAAATGTGAATATGTGGAATTATTTAGCTTCTTTGTAACTCAGATTGAAAATGCCTTAAACTGATCATTGGTAGCTGATCATTTTTGAAATAACTAGCTGGCTACCCATCCCAAAATTCTAGGTCTGGAAAGAAATCTGATTTTTTGCTTTTTTTCTACCGGTGCTCTGGAGATTTGTATGTTAGCTCCAGATTTGCTAGATTTTAAATATTTGCAAAGCCATGTCTTCAATTTGGTTGGCAATATCAGCTCTGCTTGCTGAGAGCTCTTAATGCAGCCCTGCTTTCTGCAAAGCGGCTCAAGAGAGTTATGGACAGGAAAAGGTGGTGTGAGCTGGATATTTTATGTAGATGTTGAGTCTGCAGGCACCTGGCTCCACAAAAGCAATTAGGATCCTACATGTAATGGACTTCATTACACACATAAGCTTGTGTCTGCTGCAAATATGTGGGAAAATGTTCCATATTCTTGTGTTTATGAATGGGTTTTGTGTATGTTTATGTTTCTATGTCAGCACGAGGAGGCAGGTGCATGCACTTTTTGCCCAAATTACCGTTGCACGTATGATTATCAGGCTGAAAGGTATGCATGCATTATGGACTATGCACATTGCATGTCATGTAAAACTCTGTACCACAAGTTAGCGTGATTGTGAAGATGGTAATCATATATGTAGCCATATATATGCCCAGCTACATGCAGCCCTAAACACAAATCCTTCAGCCTTTTGCCTTGTGCAGTGCTGGGATGCAGTTCCATGGTGCTGAATACCTGGAGCTGTAGGCGAGGTTCTGTGCTGCCTGTTTATCGTCAGGGAGGCGTAGAGACCTGAATGCCAACACTCACATGTGTTGTGTGGTGCGTGTCTGTATACAAACACTAATTGTTTCTTTACGGAAACTCTACCTTAGTCTTGCAAAATAGGAAACAGGACAACTGCGGAGACAGCATGTCTAGGAATTAACCAAAAAAGTTTGATCCTATGCAAAGCCTACAAAAAGAGTGTTCAGCCCTCCATAGCAGGGTGTGGGAGGAGCTGGCGCATAGAAGGGACAGAACTTTATCACTCAAGTCTCTATTTTTTTTCAGGCACCTGTTTTTTCAGGTGTTACAGCACTGAGGTATGAATCTGCCCCTGATGATTTTCAGTGCATGTAAGTATTATACCTATAAACTGGATTGTTCTGGCCTTTGAAATATGCAGGGGAATTTAAGACACAGATCTTTTGGGAACATAAAACCATATGGTGATCATATTAATGGTGATCTTCTACTGTAAACCTGTACCTTCTGGGCCATGTAGTGTTGTTCCATGATATTTATTGTGTGATACACACTGAAAAGTCAAAAATCTGTTTATCATGCAGGTGTATACTAGATGTACTGGGAATACAGGTCATTCTGCATTCATATCTGGGTATTTCAGCTGATCAAGTACACAGGAGCCTGTGGTGAAATGCAGAGAACAAGTCTTCTGTCTCTCAATCCCAACAGACAATGCTATGAAAATGCTGGAGAATCCAGAGCCCACAGTGCCCCCATGTCTACAGCTGATGGGAGCACAAACCACTAAGATAATTTCTGTGTCAGAAATATTTCCTCTGGTCCTACATAAATGATTGGTCAGAGAAGGGACTTTGACTAATTACTCTCAGTATTGCTGGCACGCTGTCAGCCGAGCCAGGTACTGGAGCCAAGCAAGATTTATCAGGTATGAACACTTTGTTCTATATGACAACACCTAGTCATTTGTTATTGGATTTGGAAGTAAACTAGGACCCAAATAATAATGTGTGGTGATGCCAAATGCATTGAACAATAGAGGGTAAAAACCACCCTCATGTTGTAATTCCCAACACTGCCCTTCATCTGTGCCTCCCTCTCCCAAGCTCCTTCTCCCTCTCTTTCACTCCACCCATTGATGGATGAGGAACACAGTAGATCACATGCAGGGAACAATGAGCAGAGCAAACAAGGATTTGTAATGGAGTGGCTGCTTTACATTCCCAGATATACAGCAAGGGGAACGTGCACCCCCTTTGTCAAACTTTAGGAAAATAATTCAGCTGGCTCAGCAAAGGGGGGGAAGCTAATTGGAAGAGTCCTCAGAAATATGAGGACTTGAGGGAGCCTTAAACTTGCGGGTGGACTATTTCTTCCCTGCCGCTATGAAAGACAGAGAAGGGCATCTTCAAGAAATCCAAGCTTGTCCAGAACCTCGGAGGCACAGGTGCACTTTGGCTGGTGCACAAACTGGTCGTATTTTTATTCTTGTTTTCCTTCTTCTTATTAACTGGCCTGTCTTTTATCATTCCCAGCTCAATAATTATCTGTGGCTCAGTGAATGAGAAAACTGAGAGGACAAAAAAAATGTACCTAGGTGTATGCAAGAGAGAGCTGGGGTTGCCAGGCAAAGGCTCTAGCAAAAAGGACTTTGCCTGCTACAGTAGACAGAGTAATAAATAGGGTGCATTTTTAGGCAAACATAAAATGCTCTACCAGAGCTTGGGTCCTCCTGGGATAGACACAGTCAGAAGACATCTCGAGAAGTGTAATGAAGCCATTAGCTGAGCGATAATAAAGAGAGTGTGAAAATACATTTCAGAGAGCTCTCAGCCAGTGGATCTCTGCTGGGACAATAGCCTATGCATGGGTCTTGGGTAGTTCTCCGGGGAAATCAGAGTGTTCCCCGGCACCATGCACTGCTGCTTCTGCACTCCGTCAGTAGGTACAGCTGCCTGGTTTACCCTGGGCATGGTTGTTGTCCAGTGGTGGATGAAATGATCTCACTGGGAGCAGTGGCTGCCTTGCAGGGCTGGGGCACAGGTATAAATATCTGTGTAGATTTCAGCAGGATACGGGTGAAGTGCTTCCAGAGGGCTGCAGCCCTCCCCTGCCAGGTGCACTGTACTCACCTCTCCCGCTGTGCCTGGCCTGGCCGCTGAGGGGGATGCAGAGAGGCTTTCCCAGAGAACACCCTAAAGCTTGTGCTTCTCCTCTGCAATAATAGCTTTGTTTTACTGCTGAAGACTTGGGTATCCCCTTCCAAACTGTGAACTCTTGTCTCCCTTTGCCTTGTTCTACCTTCCCTTCCCTTATTTTCCTTTCCTTTCTTTTCCCTTCCCTTATCTCTTCCCCTATTCTTTCTTTCCCAAGCTTTCCCGTTTCTCTTCGCCTTTTCCTCTTCCCCCTTTTCCATTTTCTCAATTCCATTCCCCATTTTCTTTTCCTTTTCTTTTTTCCCTCTCACTTTACCATCTCCTTTTCCTTTCCCTTTTTCTTTCCCTTTCCCTTGTCTCTCCCTCTTCTTCCCCGAGGGATTCCATAGGTACGTGCAATTTAATTACAAGGGTTCAGTCACAGGGCAAGGATGTGCAATAAAGAGAATAAATATATGAACAATAGTCTGCAAGTGGAGCTGAGACTAGAGATTAACTCTGCCCAGTTGTTTATTTCCTTGAGTGCTTTTTCCATCTGGAGACAGAGGAATGGGTGCCAACAAAGCTGCCAGGGAAGTGGACAGCTGGGTTCTCAATAAGCCACTGTGCAGGTTGTGAGGCAGTGGCCCAGGGTGCCCAGAGAAGCTGTGGATGCCCCATCCCTGGAGGGGTTCAAGGCCAGGCTGGATGAGGCTTTGGGCAACCTGGGCTGGTGGGAGGTGTCCCTGCCCATGGCAGGGGGGTGGAACTCAAGGACCCTTCCAAACCAAACCATTCTGTGATTCTATGAGTCTATGATTTTGGTGGAAAGTAGGCCACCTAAACATCAAAGTGATCCTGGATGGGCTATAAAACAAGTGTGTTATTACTGTGTATAAATGAATAGGAAGCGAGTGGCTTTGGAAAATTTATTTCCTGTGGCTGACACCTCCAATCGACCCATCACTCACTCAACAGCTGGCAAAGGAGGAAAAAAATCCACTCTTTCGTGATGGATCGAAGATTTCAACGACAAAGAGAAGGCCAAATTCTGCTCTGTGCTACACAGAGACAAATAGTGTACAAATAACCTGCACGTCAGTGTGGTCACCTAGATTTCATCCCCATGTAAATGAGAACACAACTTGCAGGTCCTGAGCTCCCTAATGCTTTATATCACCCTCCAAATCTCCCTGCTTTACCATTCTGTCCCCTCTTCCTTTTCTCAGCAGAATGGTTAACTGCTTCTCCAACTAATTCACTTTATTTGCTTCAGTGATTGTACTTGGCATCCTCTCCCATATCTTCACTTGGGCTTTCCTTTAATTCTCTCTTCTCTCTGACTTTCTCAGAATATGTTCTCCATGGTATTAAGGATGGATTTACTTTTGAGCAGCGAAAACTATAAAGTCATGAAAATCCTTCACAGTTCTAATTAGACTTGAGTAATGTATGTAGACAAAGGCAACCTCACCTATACCAGTAGATGGAGGATCAGGGAATCTAACTGCCTTTTGTTTTATTACTCAGTGGAGAACTACAAAACTGTTCCATTTAATTACGATCAGGGACAACGTAAGCAACGAGTAACCCACATGGCACAGTGTTGTGGGGAAGTTGAACACAAACAGAGGATTTGGGGATCAGCCAGTCCTCATGGCTTATTGTGCCTCAGGGTTTTTCTCTTTGGCTTCAGACAAGCCACTTAGATTTCTCTGCCTGTGCATCTTTGCATGCAAAGGGCAAGAAAAATGCATATGTGCCTTGTGTAGTAAATGGTGTGAAGTGTTTTAAATGGTGGCGAGTTTTATTAGAATCTTGTCACTGATGCCTAGATACAAGAGTGAAGGATGTCAGAGGAGGCAGTAGGGACCCTTCAGGTGGTCTCAGGCCAGAGGATCCTTTTCTTTCCCAAAGAATTCCCAGGAGAGCTCATGCAAGGCAGTTTAATCTGTGCCTCAGTTTCCCATCTCCCAGATGGACACTCCAGGCAATCCTGCTTCTTCACTGTGTCCCTTTTTCCTTCTCGTTTCCAAGGCCTCTCTTCTTTGTTTGGTGTATGTAGAGCAAGACTAATGCCTCGATTGAACCCTGAAGCTTTGAAAATTAAATGCCCTCACACACAGTAAGTTGTTTTCTTCACCAATCAACAACTTGATCTGGTAATGGAAGAAAGTAGACAAGAATGTATCTGAAAGGAAGGGTGTTAATAGGTTAAAATGAATCCTCCCACCTTTCCAGAAGTGAATGCACATTTATCTGAATTGCTTGATTGGAGTTGGTTACGTAAATGAATTGTTAATATCTACACACGCTTTATTCTGTTACAATGAAGTCAGAAATCAAATGAAGACAAAGATTTCACTTTAATTTCTGTGCTTTCATTCTTTTTTTCAATTACTGCACTTTATATTATTTTTCATCTCAATCTGACAACATATTAACAGGCTTGAAACCCACAAATTAGCATTTTTTAAGCCTACAATGAGAAGAAATGCAAACAGTCCATCAATACGTTTATTTCCTCCCTATTTCTATGATCTAGTGACAGGTATTTAAACCTTAGCCTCAAGCCTCTCCCCAGTCAACTTTTGGGCAAATCCATCTCCTTTCTTTACAAAGTTGAGCGCTAACAAAGTCACACACGGGGGGCGAGCTCATTACCACGGCTGGGTTCTGCCGGCTTAAAGCAGATGCAGGCATTTCAATAGATAGTGGGGAGGACTGGTGGGCACGGCTGCTGTGGACACCACGGGAAACGAATATTCCCCTCTCCCGACCTGCCTGTACACAACAAGTTAAAGAATATGCTAAGAAAAAAACCTTGTGTTTTCAGCAGATATTACTCATGCTTTCCAAAGACCAAAGCAAACCAAGAGTGTTCAAAGGGAGAGGTGTTGTGTGAGTGACTTCAGTGTACCCTACAGAATGGATAACAACTCGAAGAATAATCTAGACGTAGAAGGCACGCTGAGAAATACAATTTCCGTTGCAGCAAATCTGGGGGGAAAGAACTTAGTGAGATATTGTTTGTTCCCTAACTGCAGAAAGGCTTTCTAGGGGATAGCATCAATTGCCTGTGCAATGATCCTGTATGCTTTTGAAGCAAGAACCTGCTCTCTTTATGGAAGGGGATGTCATAGTTGGATGAAGGACCTCAGCAGATTAGATTAGGCTTCTTCCTGACTCTATGTCTCTTTTATTTCCTTGCTGATAAATTCTTTTTCCAACACAGCAGACCTCACTTTTTTCCTGTTCTCTTACTACCCCCATGGGCATTTTCATTTGGATTTCTGTGGGATACATCCAGCTGATTCTTTAGTCAGGTGAAATCAAGTATGCAAGAGAACTTGAGAAATAACTGGAATAAGAAAACTCAAAGCAGATTATTTGTGACCATGTCATAAAGTGTATCTGGTTTTCTAACTGCTTTGAAATCTCTGAAAAGCAAGGTGCTCTGCCCTTTCAAAGGATGCTCTATAATCACTTCACTGTTACAATTAAATTTTTGTTCTCTGAAAGGAGAAAGGCTATGAAGAGAGAGAGGGAAACGTGTGGTTTTGTCTGTGAGGGGGCATTTTGATCCAATTCAGACAGCCTAAGTTCTCTCCAAGACCCAGTGTGTTGTGGTGCCTGTGAGTGTCTTGTAGCCCCCAAATTGAGCAGCCAAGGCAACTCTGGCTGGGGTACGGGACAGGGACTGAGCAACCCAACACACCAGGACACACAGGGTGAGTTTTCAAAAGGATACCAGCTCTTGTGCTTCATTGTTTAAGCTACTTGAGAGCTGAGAAGAGTCTCCTGAAATACAGGTTCTTGCTCATTTATCCACTCTATTTATTCTCGCACTTTTTCCTAGGAGCACATGATGGCAGCTTTTGACAGAGTCAAAAAACCAGACTGAATAGGTGAGAATCCAGATGCTGTGTTCTCGTCCATCAGTTGTTTCCCCCAGTAACTGAGGCTGCCCTTCCTTGCTGTCACACTGGGGTCAGTCCTCAATAACTCCACATGTCCTTTTCCTGAAGGAGCAGAAATTATATTTGCATATTTCCTTGGTAAATCAGCAATTTTTGTTGCAAAAAGTATTTTACTGAGAACTGCTTGAACTACTGTCTATTTGTAATTGTCTCTCAAATGTCACTGCAGGTGAGATCCCCCCCAGCTGTATTTCTGATATCACTTTATCAGGTTTCTTTGCAGGGGGTAAAGGACTCCATGGGAGAACTGGATTTTGTCAACAATGCAAAGTTCTGAACAAATGAATAATTATGTACATGAGTAGTGCTGTGCACATCTTGTAGCTTTCCTTTTTTTTTTTTTTTTTTTTTTTTTTTTTTTTTTTTTTTTTTTTTTTTTATTTTTTTTTTTTTTTTTTTTTAAATTATTTTGTTTTATTTGTTATATTATTATTTATGTTACTTGGTAGTGTTATTAACTTTTTTTTTTTTTTTTTTTTTTTTTTTTTTTTTTTTTTTTATGCTGCTTGAGCAAGAGCTTTGGGACAACAATTGGTTTCTCTAGAAAAAAAACACAGGGGAAAAAGGGCATCTCTCTTTATCAGCAGTGAGTTTTTACTTATTGACTTGCTCCCCTGAAATTTGTGCTCATGTCTACTTTGTGGGTGAAGGAAAACAAGTCTGTCATCACGACTGCCTTTGTACTTGCTTTGTATGCACGGACAGGAATTTTGAGGATTACAGAATCAGTTTTGTTCCCCGTGTCCAGTTCAGAGAGGCAATTTGGGTTGTGGTGGGAGAAATCTCTGGAGAACAGTCCGGTGCTCAGCTCACCTTGTTTTTTTTGTACGGCTGCAAGAACTGGGAACAATTGGCACAATGAGACATGCAGTACTGTTTGAGCAGCAATACCTAGTCACGATGGAGCAATTAAGACAATTACTGAACGTTTTATGTAACAGGACAAACGGATCTCACTCTTAAAGTCTTTGAAAATCTCCTATAAAAGCTGTAATAACGCATTAATATATTAATCCTCCTAATCCTGTCAAACTACCCAAAGTATTTCTGTGAAGGGGTTGACAGCAGATCTCAATACTAAGGGGAAAAGCAGCAACCACTTGCTAGAGTTGCTTTTTTAACCATTTGCCTGTGTCAGGTGTTGCAAATCGCTTCAGTTTAGTGGATGAAGGGTGAGATAATAGAGTCGAGAAATTTTGGAAATCTTCTCTTAACCTCTGACCTGGAAAAGGTTCCCTGACTTGTGCACACTGCCATTCCTATTGCATTTAGTAAAAATAGGACAGTTTCTCCTGAGCCACAGATTGAAAGGAGAGGACTGTAGCCAGCAGGAGATGAGTGGAGTTTGGCGGTGCAGAATTCACCAAGCCAAGGAGCAGTCCCAGCTAACGTCTCTCCCTGCAGCCCCTTGCACCATCGCCCTCTGAGCCAGCCCCTGCCTCTTATCACAGACACAACCCACCTCATCTGCAATCCAGATAGTTTGGAGATCTCATCTGAGACTGGAGTCTGAGCCAAATATATACATACATTAAAAAAAAGTTAAAATAAAACTAAATGTAAATCAAAAAAAATTTTGTAAAATAAAGGTACAGGTAGCACAATTGCAGTATTGTGGGGAAAGGAGTAGAGAAATAAAAACCCTTCTGTGTTTCCATTTACCTATGCTTAGATCAGATCCAAGAGACTTCTCTGATTCTCCATTATCCAGCTGGCAAGCCATTTGCAATACCTACTTCACCATGTACCTATGGCCCCTGCTCTTCGACAAAGCCCATTCTTAGATCACCGACAGGGGAAAGGATGCTGATTTGGATAAACAAGTTTTGTTGTGTGGGGTTTTTTTTGTTGTTTCTTTTTTTAATTTTTTTTTTAATATTGCCTGACAGTCTGTTCCAAATGCAGCCTCTCCCCACATAGATATCTCTGATTCTCAACGTAACTTCAAGTTAGTTTTAACCCTCCACCCACCAGACTACTGACTGCCTCAAGGCTTTAGTAACTCCTTAACAAGTGGTTAACCTATTGTAAGACAACCTACTCTTTTCTGCCTGGCATGGCAATGCTGAAATCTCAGTGTGAAGCCTTTTTCACAGAGCTAACCTTGAATTTCATAGCAACCAAAAACCGACAATCACATTTATACAATGATATACATCGCACTGATACAAGTAGCTCATTAATAGCTCTTAATTGAGACTAGACTCAATGGCTAAGCAACCACTTTGAGAAGATAATGAGTATGAGGTGAGTGACCCCTGCTCAGCCTTTGAGGGATTTCATAGTACCTGGATTTTCAGAACAGCCTAGGGAAATTAGACACAAAAAAGCAATTGTGTTTCACTGAAAATGGGATACCTGGTCTGGCTTAGAAAAATAAAATTCTCAACTTTAATCTTCCTATATTTTAGGTCTTGATCTGAAAGCCAAGGTTAATGCTTCCTTTCCAAATTTAGAGATTCATGGATCCCTTAAGCTCTGTGAATTATGTAGATACTCGCTTAGTTAGGGCTAGTTGACTAAAGACATATATAAGCAGAGACTGTGGCTTCTGTGCTATCCCGAAAGCACCGAGCAAAAGAAAAGCTTGGGAACCCAGCCCCTCCCTGCAGCAGAGGCAGATATGCCCCTCTTCCTTAGAAGAGATCTTTGTGGAAAATGCTGCCCTGATCCTCACCTGTACTGATTTACCCTCATTTACAAGAGAGAAGAATCTGCCTGAATATTTGGAGACTTACAAGAAGCAGCTGGAGAATGAAAAAAGAGGGGTGAGGTTATGCCCTTTTTACTGTGAAAATGTTTGAAGGGAAGTTTTCTCGACAAAGCACTGAAGTTTATGCGAAGGGATGGTGTGAAATTGTTTCTATAGAAATGCAAAGGAGGGTGAGAATGCAGTGCTGAGGGGGAGGGCAGACCCTGCCCCTGTGGGGGGAATGGGGAAGATCAGCAAGGGCAAGCACTGCTTGTGATCCTGAAATAAATTAGGAGTGGGTTGATGTGCTGGAGGATGGAGGCATTAGGGTTATCTCTCTGAGCTGGCCATGGAAGAAGACTGCCAAAGCAGGCTGGTGTTGAGAAGGGCTGGGGCAGGGAAAGGGATGTGGCAGCCCCCAGTCCCCAGCACGATGATCTTCTCCAGATGAAGAGCAGCAGAACCCCAGCAGCTGACAGCCACCCACCTACCCAGGAACATTTAATTAAGGTAAAAACTCTGTCCCCTAAACGGAGCCATTTGGTGATACAGTCTCAGCACGGGTCTGTGAAGAGCAGGCGATGTGCAATCCAGGTGATGAGTCAGCCAAGACCCCACTGGGGTTGGGAAGCTGGGGTTGGTGATTCAGTGTTAACAGATCTCTGCCTGTTAGGAGCAGGCTGGAACACCCAGACCAACCTTTGGCATCCACCAAAAATATGTTTATGCAGTTTAACTTAAGTAACATGCTGTGGGAGGGCTGGTGACCTCGACTCCTCGTTCTGATAGCAGAAAATGTTTACAAAAATTAAGGTTATCGATTGCAGCGATTCTTTTCAATCAGCCTATTAATGCTCATTTTATGTAACAGGACAAATAGATCACAGTGTAAAGTCTTTGAAAATCCCCTGTGAAAGCTGTAATAATGCTTTAATGTATTAATCCCCTTAATCCTGTCAGACTCCCAAAGAATTTCTGTAAAGGCTGACAGGAAATCTCAATACTAACAGCAGAACCAGCAGCAGACACTTTTCAAAAGGTGGTTTTTAACTATTTGTCAGTCTTCTGGCTTTAAAAAGCTCCTCAGTTGAAGGTGAAGAGAACTGCAGTTTGTGAAGCACAGGAAAAGATTTTAAGAGGTTTTATGGGTTGGATTGTCCTTTAATTTACATCATGTTAAATCAAAACTACTGCTGGATGTTGACACGAGGGTGAGGATGAGCATTTTACACCCGGCTTTTCTGTATCGCCCTCCTTTTTGCTGTGCTTCATGTGCTTGCACTCTGCTCTTACCATTTTTCTTTGGTCTTTGCCAAGCGCTTGTGTACAGCGGAGCTTCGGTGATGCACACCTCTGCCTCCTGGGCTCGAATTGTGCCGCATGCTCCTGCGGGTCCGACGTGCTCTGCGAGAAGGCTGAGGATGCTGGTTCTTGGGGTTATAGGATATAAATGTGCTGCCAGAACGCTCATGTATCTCTTTGCTCAAGTGCTTGAATGGAGAGGATAACTTTGAAAAGAGAAAAATCGGATGGTGCCATGTTAGCAACGTAATGGCAGTGCTGCTTTGAAAGGTGGCACCTCCAGTTTCAGGCATGTTCTCAGCAGTCTATAATTTAGATGGAGCTGAAGCATTTAGTCAGTAGGATTTTGTTTTTCTTCCTTCACCTTTTCTTTTACTAGTAAAGAAAGTGACATTCTATGTAAAATGTAATAACCAATAATGAATCCTTTAAAGTGCAGCATTATCTTTTCAGCACACATTTCCCCTGCACCTCGCCTAATTATTTGATTAAATATGTGCCTTAGCGGGTTTAGTGTTTACTGGAGTGATCAGGATGAATTCATTTTCCTTGTAGTGAACAAAAAGATAGTGTATTTGGGGATCCTGTGCAGTGACTTGCCTTTGTGATACGGGAGGAATAAACAAAACACTGACAGCTATGCGGGATCAGTACAGCCCATGTATTAACTCCGAGTCTGCTTTTGAGTTAATTTACAGCAGTGCAAATGTTAGTAATTTCAGTAAATCAGCAGACTTGCTCTGAACGTAAAATCAGAAACTGTATGCTCCTCCCTGCTATCTCCAGCACGGCTGATGTCTCAGCATCTTCCTGGCCAACTAGCTTAGGAACAAATTTTTCCATTCAGGGTAAAACCAGTGGGAAATTAAACCTTCTCTCTCCATTCACACGCTGAGAAGAAAGCCCTGCTCCTTGGCTGCAGCTTTCCTGATGGAGCAGTGGTGAAGGGAGAGAAGGTAACTTCCCAGCCTGGAGCTGCAGAAAGAAAAGATGGGCAAACTTTGTATTCACAAATTGGAATGCACTGATCCTCGATCCTCCACCAGTGCACTGCTGTTCTCTCCTTTCACATATCTGTATCTTCTCTGGTCTGGACTCCTCACTTGGACCCAAAACTCGCGATCTGCTTCAGCTGAGAACGGCTGTGATGAGCCATGGAAGACTGCCAGGAAATGAAATTACAGGGTGCTGGGGGAAATGTAGTCCACCCACTGAACATACCCCACATGGGAGAAGGAAAAAACAAGGAAGACAGTGTAGAAATGCCTGTGAAGTACTGTAGCATCATTTATTAATCTCTGGTTTGGTGTACATGATGTGCAAAAGTGTACAGTTTAGAGGATTTCATGTAAAGATCAATGTTTTCCCTGGGTAGGCGGAATAATTATTTCCTGACAAGCTTAAACTCTGAGTCACCACCAAAACACAGAGCTGTGATCCTGGAGGGTAGCTCACACACCAGTATCTCCAGCAGGAGGGCTCTCCAGGCGCTCCAGGCAGAGCCTGGGTGCGATGCGTGGCTCCCCGCTCTCCCCAGCAGATAGAGTGGCTTAGCCTGACTCATGCATTTTCCAGTTTATCCTGTGCATTGATAGTTTATTTGAGCTACTTCTGCAAGAATAGCATTCAACATTTTCTTGCTTAATGCCTTGGCAACAGCATTTTTTACTTTTTTTTTTTTCCTCCTAGTACAAGATGCTGTGCCAAGAAAAATCTAATGCTCATTCAGAAAGAATTAACTAGATATCATAGCAATATCCGTCAGTTTACCCACAGAAGAATGGAAATAGTTTCCTTTTGTGTAACACAGTTTAGAGAGTATTTCACCTGAACTTTTATGTTGAGACTGTTTGTAGTCCAGAGATAAGTCTTTGCAAGAAAATCGATAATAATTCACGCATGCACAACTCACATCAGCTTCCACAGGACATTAGGTTTTGTATTAACATAACTGAAAATGGGAAAGTTCCTTTTTCAATAGAGTAGAGATAACTACTGTTAAGTGCTTTTTCACATGTGTGTGAGTCTCATATGAGGAGGTAGGCTATAAAATATAGCTTTGTAGGCACATTGTTTCATACAAGCTTTGCATTGCAAGTGTTTCTGAAAGATAGCATCAGAAATTCATGACACATTAGACTAGCTTCATTAGAGACGCACAGAGATGTAGGTTTCATCTAGAGAATTGTAAATGACCAATTTGTCATTTCTCTACCTGTTGATCAAATAAGGATGAGAAATAAGGGAATTCGCAGGTCTGGGACTGAAAGGGAAGGAATGTCTCTCTGGTACCATAAAATGTCTCTCTAATTAGTAGGGGAATGTCAACAGAACATAGAACCTCACGAACAGGGATTCAAGGGAGAGTAAATATCATATAAAACACAGACAGTGTCAACCCAGGGATTACAGACTCCTGCAGCTGTTTTAAATGGTGCCTCTCCTCTGTTACTGATGCTGTTCGCCATCCTACCAGAGAATGAAATAAATTGTATTTGTGGTTAAAAGGATAAAAGATAAAATATGGAGTCTTTCACTGTTTTGTCATGGGTTTAAAATCAGGGCTGGGTTTGCAATGATCTGTGACAGGTCAGTTCTGTAGCTCAGGTTTATTATGCTGAAAATCTGCACTGCGAGGCATATTCCAACATAAAAGAAAAGAACTGCTACAGCGAGAACTGAAACCAAAGAAAAATAAGCTTTCTATCAGTAAATGTTCATGCTTTCCTACCATAAGATATAAAAATAAATAAACCAATCCATCAAAGTTCCCTTTGAGTTACAGAGGCAAGTGTAGCTACTGCTCCCAATGTTGTGCTCCTTGTTTCTGAGGACTGCTGAGATTTGAGGAGGGGAGGTGTTGGTGCTCTGGTCAGACCCAGCCCATGGACCAGGTTCACCACAGTTCATTCTGTCAAACCTGCCTGCCATGCCATGTGAGATGATGGGGTTTGGATCACGTTGGACCTTAGGAGAGCTTCAGCTGATGCTCAGAGCTTGCATTTGGCTCACAGTGCTGGAAAAATAAAGTATATAATTTATGGTGATGCACAGGACTGCATGCGGGCATCTTGTGATGCTTGTGTGTGTGCGTGGGCAGATAACAGCACTGCCACTCTCCATCGTGTAAGCTAAATATGTGTCACGCTGCGTTGTGCTAGTGGGGGGTCTCGTACCTGCTAACCTCCTCCCTCCCCGGATAATGCCACTCTTGCTTGTATCTGTTAATTTCTGGTAACGTTGTGGGAAGCTCATTGGTATTTCTGTTTGGAAAAGCGGTCGCTGGCTGGTTGAATGTGAGCCAGTCCTAGGGGGTCTGGACTTCCCTTCGTTCACAGGCACGGGAGCAGGCACGTTTAATTTACTTGGAGAGGGTTTTAACCTGCTTCTAGGTAGGTATTGGCTGGGGTTTATCTATTTTATCAAATAATGAAAAATCAGAACACTCTGGAATCTGTTGTTGACCTGACTGGCACAACTTATTGCTCTCTGAGCTCTTTTTATTGATGGAAAAATCTAAATCAGAAAAGCTGTTGTCTTGCTTGGCATGAACTGACTCATTCGTCACCATTCTCACCAGGGAAACCAGCGACCGAACTGGCTGTCAGGACTGAACTCTGACAAGCAGCTTCTCGAAACTGGGGTTGTCGAACATGTGGGGGAAAACTCTTGCTAATATTGCCTCTGGTCTGCAGTTGATCGCCAGGCTACGAGTTTTCAGAAGTGGCTCATGATGGAGCCTGTCTCACACTTTGTAGTTGGAGACATATTGGAAGTGTCTGATCTGAGGTATCTACAACTCTGAACTTTAGGTTCCCAACGGAGATATACCAAATAATCTATGAAAAAAACATACTATTCCTTTTGAAAATCCTGGCTATGGATTTTCACTCTGACACAGATTCACAAGCCCCACAGTGACTCAATTGAAAATGAAAGAAAACTCTGCTCGTGAAATCATATGATCCTTCAATGAAAAAATATTTATGTTATAGAGATGATCAGTTCTGTGGTATATTTACACTATTTTAGAGAAACATGCATGTGGGGATATGTATTTACTTCAATAATTATATGCTCCATAGTGCTCTGAGAAGATAAAACATGCCAAGAATAATTTAAATGAATATTAAGGCCTTGACATAACTAGTATTGCAGTGATGTAGTTTTCCAAGTGCAAAATTTTTCCCAGCTCTTTGGTATGTCATGAAGGAATAATGAATGCAAATGCTGTTGATAGTCATTAAAATTCTGCAAACGAAAAATGACTCACCCCTTCGTTAATTCTGGCCCATTGCATAGAGAACCTGTGAATGCCTTTGTCAGTGACACTGTTAGCTTTGGAAAATGAGAAGAAGGTTCTTGAGTAGATTTCCTGTTCCTGGGAAACTTTGTCCTTGTATGGTGGCAAGTTTTCTGACTGCCAACATGATGAAAGCCATTGAACCACCTTAGATGTGTGAAATGGCTCCAAAAATAACAGCTGCATATGACAGTGGGACTGATACGTGGTATGAAAGGGTCAGTGATGGTGCTGATCATTATGATTAAGAAAAGAATATCACCTATGTTCGTCAGGGAATGTGGGGCTCCATTGTGCTGACTTCTAAATAAAATGTCTTTGGAGAGCTTATAAATAGGAAAGACTGACGAAAAATGAGAACTATTTTAGGGACAGAGAATTGAAAAAGTGAAGGATTACTGTTAATCTTGAAGCACGTTGAAGCCCTGCTCAGAGCCCAGGACCACGTTGTGGTGGGTGCTCCACAGCCATGGAGTCGTGCTTGTGGGAGTCCACAAGGTCCATGGGAGGTGAGGGAAAATGGGACATTGGGGAAACCTGCTTTGGCATTGCCCTTGGAGCAACGTGTCTTTGCTGCTTGGAGGATGTTTCTCAGGAGCTGTGGTGGTGTAAAGAGACCAGAAATGGGAGGCCAAGTTGGCTGAAATGAGCAGTAGGAATAATTTGCCTTTGACAGAGCTGAAGTCCTTCATTTTCATTTAATTGGATAACGTGAGCTACAACCTTGCAATTTGCTAATTTGTTGCACTGGAATATGATTAGAAGATGTTTTGAGACTGGGTGATGAGGAATTTTAATAAGACATTTCTGAGGTGGGGCTGTTCCGACACCAAGGATTTTGTTACAGTATTTTAAGCTCATTGTGACTCTAATGATGTTACAAATGTGGAAGTGAGATAAATATAAATGAATTGCTATTGAACCAATCCAACGAGAAACTTTTAAAGTGTTGTGGGACATATGTAAATGAATATGTAAATTAAACGATTTGGGTTATAAAAGGACATGTCTGAGGAATGGCTCTTTGGAGGTTCTTTGGATCAACATCAAGGAAGCTGATGGTTTGGAGCTTTTACATATGTTAATCATCTTGTTCTTCCAGGCCAAAGAGGCTATGAATATAAAAGTGCTAACAGCCTATTACCAAGTTGTTTGCAAGAGTCCTTATAATAGAAACGTTAACTGTATAGCTTCATTTCTACTTAAATAAACCTGCAGCTTTCTATAATAACTGGAGTGTGATTGGTTGGAATCAGATCTATCTAAAATAACCAGTGTAATTAGGCGCCTTATCTTATCTCAGTTTAGTCTGACTGTCAACAAAAGGTCTGAAATGGAAACAAGTTGTTTTAGGAGTGATAGAAGCATCTAAGGAATGGTAACAGCAGAAAGCATGGAGGGCTCGGAGTGGTGAGCAGGGAAAATGATGTTTATTAAAACTAACAGGAATTGCCCAGACTCTAGCTTTCCAAGCCAACAGAAAAGCCTCAGTCAGGATATGATGATGATGACAAGGCTTCTGTACATAGCTTAGCCAAGCCTAAGGTTGGAGAACGACTCTGTCGACTAGCTATGTACAGAAGGAAAATTTGTAAGGTTTTCTACCAATAGGTGGTGATCTCAAAACTCTCAGACTTTTCCTTAGGGAAAAGACTCTGATTCTTGGTGTAAGACTCAAAGAAAAAAACCCTATGACGACTAAGCAGCTCAGTGTCCCTTTGCAGCAGCTCTCCTCAGGGTGCTGGTACGTTGCTGAGCTCTTCCTGCACTTGGCTGGCTGCAGGTGGGTGTCAACCTATTTCTTTGTGAATCCCAGGTCACGTTTGCCTTTGAGAACTTTCAGCAATGCCCCAGCATGTGTCTCACATCAAAACTGTAGTTGTCCAATACCACATCTTGTACAAACGTGGTGTGCTTCACCACATCTGTGGTGGGTCTCGATGGACACCTCTCCCCAACTGGCTTTTTGTCTCCGACTCCTTGCTCACAACAAGCGAAGACCAGCAGCAGCGATGCTCCAGGACTATGGGGGTTACAGACTTGCCTTTCACTGTTCTAGCTCCCAAGGGTGAGTGAGTTTATTCTCGTCACTGTTTATTTTTCCACCCTGCTGAGGAAGATTGCTCTTAGACCCGTTGGTAATGAACGGTGGGAAGAGAAACTCAAGTTTTGTCCACTTGGAATTCACCGAGGCAAAGAGTGATGCTACTGATATTTCCATACAAATTTATTTTTCTTTTTTTTCAGTTTTTTGAGGTGCACTGCTCTCCTGAGCTTAGCTTTTTGAAGTAATAACATCTAATCTAATTTCTGGGATATTTAACTGAAAACTAATTTCCATTTTTGTGTCCTGTAAAGAACAACTGGCTCTTGGAGATTCCTGATAAAGCTGCGGGAGGGACCCTCTGCTTCCCTATGCAAGGAACTAATCAATCTGCTGCCACGAGTTTACACTAATATCTGTGGTGATTGCAGCTCACGTATAATGAAGACAAATCCTGTTCTGGCTAAAGATCAATAATTCAAAGGGGGAAAGGGGGAGCCAGGAATGGGGGATGGAGACTGCAGGAGCATCTGCCAATTAAATGCTTTTTTTCAAAACAATAAGCTTTAAAAACAGAGTGTAGGACAATTACTGAGAATTACCGAATGTCCTATGGGTAAGAAGACGACCCCATGAATACAAAATATCCTCCCCCACCCCTTCCAAAATCCAATGCCTTTTAGGAGCTCCTAGGAGAGGTATTTAGAAGCTATTAGAATGGCAGGAAGCCAGCTGTTAATCAGCATGCTAATTCTGGGATGACATCATATGGACCAGCAGCTACCTGCATGCGTTAAGGGTGAGGGAGCTGAGCTGGCAGCCTCGGCCTGATTTCCTCAGCTTGGAGGACCACAAAGCTCTGGGCACCTTCTGGGGAATAGGAAGCATCCAGGGAGGATGGAACAAGCCTGGGATGCAGATGTAGAGGTTTTATGGTTCATTTGCAACATCAACCCTTCTGGATGAGATCGGGAAAGGGATGTGTGTGCTCACGGTTAGTACAAGCGATAGGATGAGGATGGAGAAGTGAGCAGGAACATGAGACAGCTCGGCTGCTATTCTGGACGTGTTGGTGGGCCTGTAGTGCCAGCTGAGTGATGCATCAGACAAGACACGGGCACCTGGGGGTGGACTGTGACTTCTCTTGCCTCCTGTGGGGCAAGGATCCTGGCTCCCATGGGCTCATCTCTGCCCAGGCACTGTACCCCTATCTTACACTAGCCAGGGGTCTTAATATTTTACCATACATGGCTCATAGTTTAAAATATTTATTAGACATGAGCTTAAGCTGATGTCACAACAACTTGAATCAGATCAGAGAGGTAACGTTAACAAGTGTGACAAGGCAAAGACTGGTCTGTTCGGGCTGTTATTTCTCCTCCTCTTTAGTGTGTGAAAGGGTTAAAAAACTGCCTGAAACTCTCCTTTTGCTGAGACAAGAGAACTAAGGGTGTATTGATTTCACACCCCCCCATTTTTTTTTTGTCTGTATGAGCTCTGGTTTTTGCTTGCCCTGCAGAAGTGTTTATTCAACATAAATACAGAGAGTTTGCAGTGTTTACAGGTTAGCTGATATAGCAAGTCTCCTTGTCATGTGCTCCCAGAATATAGGGTAGGGTCAATGTTGCCAACCTTGAGTATTCAGGAATCATGAGTCAAATGCTTCTAGAAATCACAAGACTGGCTCCAAAATCACAAGGGTTTCTTTTAGTGAGGAAAGGAAAAAATCCAGAAGTTTGTTGCTGTGTCTTTTCGGAGCCTGGAAGGGGTCACATGGTAACAATTCAAAAATTTTTCTCCTCCCTAAAAAAGGAGAAACATGGGCATTGTCTTCCTGTGGTTTTTTTTTTTGAGTCTTATCACATGGCTCTGGAAGCTGGAGTTCTAAGATTAAAAACTGCCAAACAGTGTGAGATGACAGCACTGAGAGCTGATGTCATTGCGTCAACTCCGCTGCATCTTGATTCTCTTTGGGTATCAAAAAAAAAGGGTAGGAAAGTTCTGCTTCCCCCTCAAGAGTATTTTAGAGTGAACTAAGATATTCTGTGCAGTCAACTGAAAATACAAAGAAATATAGAGTGTTCATGTTGTTTATACCCCCTACGACTTCACCCTTAAAACTGAAGGTAGGAGTAAAATGATGTGTGTCTTTGTGTAAGAGAGGGATGACAGGGCTAAGATAGGCTCCCCAGAAACTCAACCATCACTCCTGGCCAAGTTGGTGCAGGAGGGAGGCAGGGAGAGAGACTTCAAAGCTGGACATGCCAGTGAACACACCGCCTCTCTCCTGCCTGTACAAGAGAGGAATTCAGCAGTGCTGTGTCTCTAGGGACTTCCGTGGAAATAAAGGCTTGTCAAGGCATGATAGGGCTTCGCTGGATGAGTCTGTGCTGTAGCTTCACAGAGGTTCTGTTGGAGGCATCCAGAAGCCTGAACCATGGGTCTTCTGGACACATTAATCCCTGAGCAGGCGACTGGTCCAGAGGGGATTTCATGCCTTGCTCTTTATCAAGGAAGAAATGTCATTTATTTTGGGTGGGTATCAGGGTGGCATGGATGGTTTGAAAGAAATGGAAAAGAGACTGTGGAACTTGCTCACATCTCCCCAGACTCCCTTCAGAATGTTTCTGGTGTGTTTTCCAGCTACATGTAAGCCGAGATCATTTTTATTAAAGATCAAGTCAGGCTAACAAGTTTCATATCCTGAGCTCCTCAATCTCTCTGCTCTTCTGCTGTGATTGTCCTTGGGGAATCATTCTCTGATGATATCTCCCAGCCCCTCTTGGATCAGTGTCCAGGGCCTGACATGGCCACAGATCTCCTCCACAGCACTGCCCCTTGTCCACTGCTGGCTGAGATAGCACCTTCCTTAGCAAGCTGCAGGGCAAAGACGACAGAAACTCCGCTCACTCCATCACAGCAGAAAAGGCTGGTGGAGGAGGTAGTGCCTGGGTGGGAAACAGCCTTCTGCCCTTCCTCCCAGCTGAGGTCAGGCTGAGCATGCTGGTGAGCATCTCCTGGAAACAATCTTCCCCTGTCCCTGCTGTAATAGTTTGTAGCTGAAAAGAACATCATGTTCCTAGGATTGACAATACAGGAGCTTTAGTCAGTGCTAAATTCACTTTAATAATAATCCTCAATGAATCAGGAGGGAAATATTTCACAAGCTTAAAACACCAAAGAACCTGCAGGATTCTCTTAAATGGAAACCCATGAAACTGAGCGTTGCCAATTTATTTTGAGGGGGGACTGGGAAAGCGATAGCAGCAATTTTATAACATTGCAAAGCTGTGGCTTTGTGGTGGTGAGACATTATAACGTTCATACGCAAGGTCCTGTTCATTTTCTTTTTCTCCACTTTAATGCTGCAATCTTTTACCAATTGAAGGAAGAACCAGAGGCCAGCACCTGCCTCTGCTGAATGTTAAGCTGATGTATGTAAAATGGCAGCAAGCTGGAAACCCAGTGGACTTGCATGGGATACGGAGGCACGGCGACGGCACATATGCTGCAGCTCCAACTATGTCACTTTACTGCTCTACGTAAAACACCATCTGTGGTGCGGAGACCTCTGCAATGAGGGAGACACACATTCAACCCAGAAAATTGTCAACTGAAGTGCTATAAAGTTCTCTATAAGTGTCTTCATCACTCATGGCTTGAGAAAAGTGCGTAACACTATGGAATGCTGTAGCAAGAACTAATGTAGGCGTGGTAAGCCAAAACCAACACTGGTGTAAATGGCTCCAGCTTGGCTGCCTTTGTTAGCCAAAGTGGGTACAAGCTCCATGGATCTCGCAGATGAAAAGGGGTGTAACTCCCCTGAATTTAGTGGTCCCGTAGTGCAACACCATTCAAAAATGCAGTGAGGGGACTGGCATGTGTTTTCCACTATTTAATTTGGGTCATAAACTCTCGCTTAAAGACAAATTTTACGGAAAACAGGAGGCCAGGGGTGCTGGGCTCCTATCCTCCCCTAGGATGTAATTCTGCAAGGTCATTTGGAGTTAGTCCTTTAAACTTCACCTTCATGTCTTTCTCCAGGCAATAACAGCTTGAAGGCGCAGGCTGTCTCCCACGCACAGGGACCAGCAGCTCCAAAGACATTAACAACCTATTACTGTGAAAGGCTGGCTGCAGGGAGAAAGGTAAATAGCTGTGCTTCCCTGGGGTGTGCCATCCCCCTTATTGCCACGAGGTGACCTGCCTCAGTGTCGGTGAGCTTAGGAGGTGCTCAGGTACCAAATGGGCACCGCTCCACGCTCAGACCTGGTGTACAAAGACGACATCAGTGTTGCTTTTTACTCCTCAGACTCAAAGAGCTCATTAGAATTATTTCCTGATGGAGGAACAAGGAAGAAAAATTGAAAAATATCAAAATATCCATTCCCTTCAGATCCTTGGAAGAGTGGCTGAATTTTTTTTTTTTTTTAACCTGTGTGTGCAATGCTGGACTCCCCCTGCTACACTGCTCTCCCTTTTCCCAAGGCCTGGCAGCCGGGAGCTGGCAGCCAGGAGCTGTGCCGTCGCCAGCGGGAGGGCTCATGCCAAGTAAGTGGCTCATTAGCGGCTGCAGCAGTGGGGAGCTCGCTGTTTAGTTGCTTTGCTCTTGCCTGTAGATTGGGCTTGCTGGTGAGCTCGGCGCTCGTAAAAGCAGCGGGACGTTTCGAGACGTTTGCCTCTCGCCAGCAGGCAGCGGCTCATCCCTCATAGCGATGGAGAGGTCTTGGATGGTGGTGCAGCCACAGACAGGGGAAAAAAACAAAAAAAAGCAAGGCCAGGGAAAGGAGGGAGCTGGCAGGCAGCTTGTACCCATGTCGGGAGTGCAATGGTAGAACAGAGAATAAAAGGAGGAAGATGCTCTTTTTCCTCCCTGTAGTTGCACCTGTGTTTACTGAGTTTCATCGCTGCAATTGTTAGAAATGAGAGAAAGGCAGAGGTACCTGGGTTCAGAGGGAATATGGATTCTGGGGCTTGGCCTTTTTATATAGGGACTTTGAAATGTGTGCTGTGTAGTGTGATTTACTGCTGGAAGGATCTGGAAAGACCAGGCTAACTTGGGCTTGGGCTCAACCTCTGGCCATTAAAGACTGAGGGCTCCAGGAGGAGTGGGTGTGCGTTGGGTCTTGTTGTAAGAATCACACAGGTACCTTTGAGTAAGCTCAAGGTAGAAAGCTAGAAGAGCTGAGAAGGAGGGAAGAGTCCCGTAAGTGCAGGACTGTACTCAAATGAAGCAAGAGGAGTATATTCACTCAGGTAAATGAAGGTGCTTCAGGTCAAAGATAAACTTTTCTGGAAAAGTGCACAACTCCTTTGCCTCGCTTCCTCTCTGATGTGCACAAATTTCGACCTTTGCTGGGAAAGCTGCTGCCACTTTGTCATTGTTAAAATACACAGACCAACGCCCCAAAGCTTGCAGCCTCTTCCATTTTGTCCCCTGTGGGTTTTCTACATTCTCCATCCTCGTTTGTATCTCAGTCTCCAAAGGACAAGGACTGTACTCTTTCTCCTCTCTCAGTAGCACAGAGTGAACCATCAGAGCCAAGCCTATAATCAAATTGCAATAATCTTCCCCAACTGTACCTAGGCTCCATTTGTTCCTGCAGAAGCCACAGCTCTGTGATGCCTGGGGGCTAATGGGGTGAAAAATCCTCCACCGTGCCAGCTTGGCAAGCCTGGGAATAGACCCCAGCACGCAGAAATTCACCCTCGCATTTATTACGGGGTATTAGGACAGCAACTAGAGATGCTGTTCCTGATGAGAGTACACAAAACGTTCACAGTTCCACAAAAAAATTACAATGAATGTACGATGAAAAGGGAAGAACTGCTCCCCTGTGTAACACAGGAGGAATTGAAGAAATCCTGAATGCTGTAAAGGAAGGTGGCTGCAGAACCAGGGGTTAAGCTCACTTCTTTCAAGCTGCAGCACACTGACTTTTCTACAAAACTCTCTTTCCCAGGCGTGTGATATGAGGACAGTAATGAGACAAAATATGCCATTCTTATTCTTTTTTTTGCATTTTTGCACTGCTTGACACCACGGTCATCAGGGAAGAAAGGCCATTTTGTGCAGTGAATATGCCCAGAAGGTAACTTAGGCTGAAATCAAAATGTTTTGGTCTTTCTGCACTGGAATACAGAATAGCTCAAACTTCGTTCCTTCTTTCTTGTTAGTGGAGCCAAGTGCTGCCATTTGAACTGGAAATGTAGCACGGTTACAACACAGAAACCCTCCTGCCATCTGCTCCACCTTGAGTCGATGTAAACCACAGCAGGGTTAACTCCGACCACAAAACACAAAACTGCTGGTACATTCATCTCCTGATGGGCAATCTGGCACAGGGGCTGAACCCGTTCCTTCAGCACCAGTTTATTTTAGGTCATCAAGCTTTTTTATTTTTTTTTCCTCTGTATATTTTGCAGACCATTTGTAGCTTGCATCTTCATTCTCACAAGCTTTAATGTGAAGCTAAAATTTATCATGAATGAATGCAGCAGATGCTGGTGTACAGTCCTTTACCCAGTGCTGGGGGAACACTCAGCAGCCTGATTTACCCCCAGTGTAGGACAGACACCAGTTAAGTTTTGCCCAGGTTTTACTTTGATCCCTTGCATAAAGGCAC